>JAFIRS010006078.1:0-43338 GCA_018342105.1 Gonioctena quinquepunctata | reverse complement strand
TTTTTTGACCGCCCTTTCAACCTTTTTTTGAAAGTTACCAATACAATCCAAAAAAAAAGTGGCAATTGTATATATATATATATATATATATATATATATATATATATATATATATATATATATATATATATATATATATATATATATATATATATATATATATATATATATATAGAAAGACGAGAGGTAGTCTTTGCTGACTAGTTAGCCACACTTTTCACATTCATAACCAAATAATGTTCACCACAATTGTTCTCGGCTTTTAGTAAACTTACCAGTAATGTTTCTGTTACAAATATCATTCCATATAAATCTAATTGTTGCTCCATGTTTTCACATGTTTTAATGCTGTCTTTACATCTTTTGTATTTCACCGAAAAGCGACCATTCTCACTAACATTCTCCCTGATGATGACAATATCCATTGTCGAAATATTGAAATATAATGTTATAAGAGTATCAGTTGCGTTTGTTGCTGTCCCAAAGGATTTCTCAGACATATATATATATATATATATATATATATACAGGGTTAGTCAGAATAAGACCGACAAACTCGACTATAGATTCTCACTTCATTACGAGGTGAAAAATTGCTAAAATGCATCCCTCTGAGATACAGGGTGTCGAATGTAATGAAAGAACTCAAGATTTAATTTGTTTTCTCCAAAATTCTGAGGAAAAATTTGAAACTTGGTACACTAATCAAGGTTTCTCAACGTGCTAATTTGAAGTTATAATTTTTATTTTTCGTAAACCATGTTCCTTCATATTTTCTTGGGACAAGTGAATGGACAAATGGGGGTGTGACATCAGTTCGGCTCATCGATAGTCAACCTAAAAGTCATGTCATTCCATGTGCCTAAAAGTGGAGGTTTTTAAGATAATTGAGAAAAACTGAAGATATGTCCTTAGTAGAGACATAATTTCCTATGTGCGATAATCGCATAATGCTAATTTCTTACAACATAGCGGAATATGTGTCAACCTTGTGAACATTTCTTAATGTTGGGAGAATCGGAAACCTAGTACGGGTGAGTCTGAATGAGACCGATAACTCCATTTTTACACGCTTTATATCAGCTTCACTTGTATGTTTGTTTGTTTGTTTGTTTGTTTGTAACCGACTCCTTTGGGCGCGATTTTGACCCACTTCCAGATGTCCAAATGATTTGAAATTTGGCAGATCTACATTATTCCGGGGGCAATGCATTGAGAAATTTTTGTGTGGAGAAAAAACAAAATGGTGGCTCCAATATGGCGTACGAGTTTTGTGATTATGGTCCGATTCGCTTTAAAATTGATATCCGAAAGTTTTTGTGGTCGGAGATTATGATTCTTTTGTCAAAATTGAAAAATTCGAAAATGGCGGCTCCAATATGGCGTACGAGTTTTGTGATTATGGTCCGATTCGCTTTAAAATTGATATCCGAAAGTTTTTGGGGTTGAATATTATGTTTTTTTTTGTCAAAATTGAAGAATTCAAGATGACGGCTCCAAAATGGTGGACGAGTTTTGTGATTATGGTCTGATTCTATTCAAAATTTGGTATCTGGGGTTTTCGTGGTTGGAAATTATGATTCTTCTTGTCAAAATTGAAAAATTCAAGATGGCGGCTTCAAAATGGCGGCCGAGTTTTGTGATTATGTTCTGATTCTATTCAAAATTGGTATGTGGGGGTTTTTGGGGTCGAATATTATAATTCTTTTGTAAAAATTGAAAAATTCAAGATGGCGGCCGCGTTTTGTGATTATGTCTGATTCTACTCAAAATTGGTATGTGGGGGTTTTGGGGTCTATTATCATGATTCTTTGTGAAAATTCAAGATGGCGGCTTGAAAATGGCGGCCGAGTTTTGTGATTGTGGTCTGATTCTATTCAAAATTGGTATGTGGGGGTTTTTGGGGTCGATTATTATGATTCTTTTGTGAAAATTGGAAAATTCAAAATGGCGGTTTCAAAATGGCGGCCGAGTTTTGTGATTATGGTCTGATTCTATTCAAAATTGGTATGTGGGGGTTTTCGGGGTCGGAGATCATGACTACCTGATTTGTTAAGATTATTCCATTTTTTTATTTGCAGAAAAATAATAAAAATAATAGTTTTTATAAATAAACCACACTAAAAAGTAGAAAACAAATAATAGTTTGAAAAAACTAAAAAACACGCTTTTATAGAAAACCAGACTAAAAAAATAGAAAATAAGAAAAAAATGTATATAGTACATTACACACCGAGGCAATACCATGCACTCCACGCTTTTTTTAAAATAAAATATTTTTTTTATTTCTATTTTTTGTCTGGTTTTCTATAAAAGCGTGTTTTTAGTTTTCAAACTATTATTTATTTATTCATCATATTATTTGATCGAATCAATGTCGTGGATCCACTGGTATGTTACCATACTTTCTTGCATATAATTGTTTTGACAGATCAACTGACAAACAAACCCCACCTCAAATTCATAATACTCCACTAAGATAAGAGTTAAATTCTGAAATAATTTTTGCGAAAATCTGAAATTCATGTTGGAGTTTCATTATCAAATTGGTATATGGGTTCGGAGCTTGTTAATAATGGGTTTGTTTTTTTTTATTTATACAGTGCTTCTCAAAAGCTCTCTTCCTCCCTCTTATTTTTGGAATGATTATACATAAACAAGTGAAATTTGGAAACTGAATATTGAAGGTTGTAAACTTCCCTACTAGTGATGATAGATGACGAAATCGTCAAAGATGACGTCACAAGGCCATTGTGACCAATACTTTTGAATGTGACCAATAATTTTAATTTCAAAAGGTATCGAAAAAACCTATTCAATGATACTAATTTTGTTTGTGTTTATGACAGTTTTAATGGCTCATTAGTAAACATTAAAATTCCATTCAGTATGATATTAATTACAGATTTTTAAGAATCAGTATCTACTTGGAAAAATTGCTTGAAGTGAACTCCATCTACTTCCTGACAGTGAAATATCCTATTTTTAAACTCTTCTCGTACTTTTGCAAATGTGTCTGCGGAAACAGCCTCACATTCTGCAACAATACGTTGTTTTAAAACGTCAATATTGTCAGGTACAGTGGCGTGAACCTTCGCTTCAAGGTGCCCCTATAGAAAAAAATCCAAAGGTGTGAGGTCCGGTGATCGAGCTGGCCATTCCGTTGAACCTAGTCGTCCAATCCATCTACCACGATACTCCTCATCCAAATACCGTCTTACTGCACCGTAATAGTGTGGAGGAGCACCATCCTATTGGAATGTTATTTTCAAATTGCCGAATTCATCTGGATAATCTTCCAAAATTTCAAGGATTAACGGTTCTATTGCGTTTTGCAACACCTCCAGATGAACCTCGCCTCACCCAACGATGTGGTTTCCCAGGATACCTGCCCAAACATTCACCTTCTGGGGAAATTGGGTATGTGTTTCACGAAACAGGTGAGGATTCGCGTCACGCCAATACCTCACATTCTGTGTATTTACATTTCCATTTAGATAGAAAGTACTTTCGTCTAAAACAAATTGTTTCGACATGGTCTGGCTGTTGGTTAATTTTAGTTTCCATATTTTCACAAAATTCTAGTCTTCGGTCTGGGTCGTCGTCTGAGATTTGATGAACCATTTTTTATTTGTATGGATGAAATTTGTTTTTTCTTCGACTGACTTCACAGGTAGATGCAACGTGAGTTGTTGAAGAAGTAGGATTAACTATTACTTCTGCCAGTATATCAATTTTTTTCTCATCAGAAATTTGTGGTCTGCCAGATCGTTTCGCATCATTAATACTACTCGTTGTTTCAAACTAACGAAGAAGCTCCCTTGAAATAAGTCCTCGAAACGGGGCGATCGGGAAACCTCTCATTAAAAATGCGTTCTGCTGCATGGATATTTTGTCCAGTTTCACCAATAATTAGGATTGCTGCTACTTTATCACCTAAAGCACGTACCATTTCGCTTCTTGAAGCACTCAAACGTTCGGCTCACAACAGTTTAACAAATTATTAAAATGTACAAAAATATTAAAAGTACCAAAAGCTGCTAAAACCTATAAAGGTTCGATCAATAATACACAAATTATTAAATGTACAAAACTTGAACAATTACAAAACGTCGAATTAGGGAGACTAACGTCAGCTCATTTGAACAATCCAGAGGCGGAGCTTGAATTTGGAATTTTAGTATCAACTGATTTAATTCATCACAGCTTTGCGTTTTTTAAAAGCGAGTTACCAAAACTGCCATAAACACAAACAAAATTAGTATCATTGAATAGGTTCTTTCGATACCTTTTGAAAGAGGTGTCGCTTGCCGAAGGGTTTCATTTAAAATTATCGGTCACAATGGCCTTGTGACGTCATCTTCGACGATTTCGTCATCTATCATCACTAGTAGGAAAGTGTACAACCTTTAATATTCAGTTTTCAAATTTCACTTGTTTATCTATAATCGTTCCAAAAATGAGAGGGGGGGGAGGGATTTTTGAGAAGCACTGTATACTGTTATTTGATTGTTTTCCCCTTCGGGATTTGGATTGATTCAAACCATACGTATTATCCTACCTCACCTATTTTTGCTTACTTCCGTGTCGATTTTCGTTTCTGTTATGTTCTCTTTCGTGGGTTTTGTAATTCTTCTGGGTGTTTCCAAACTTATCTCTCCATCAGTTTCTTGGTTTTCAATGTTATCTAATTTTCCTATATTTTTAGTGGTTTGGGTGGTTTGATTCTCCCTCTTGTGTATTTTGTTTTCCACAACTGTTGTCTCGTCTCTTTGAAAGTGTGGAGAACATAGATTTTTTTGCTGTCCTTTCATCATCCTCCATATCACTCCCTATATTTTAATGTGTTGGACTCACAATTTTTTCTGTATTATTTCATCACTTTAAGAAAGGTTTGTTTTTTTCCCACTTTCGTCAAAGTTGTTCGGGAAGTGTGGTGAACAAATTAGTTCTTCTGGACAGAGATTTTTCAGCAACTTTTCCATCCCCTTTTCCATTCCCCACATTTTGATGGGTTTCACTCACCACTTTATTTTCGTTTTCAGTTTCACTTTATGTTTTTGAACTTTTTCAGTTTTTTCATACTCTGCGCTACCCTCGGCTCGGGCGGTCTTTTCGGCCACGAGACCGGTGCCTGGCTCTCCAGTGTCTTTATTAGGTTCAATATTACTCTTCCTTACACTTTTACTAGGCTTAAAAATATAATCATGGAGTCTTTCGGATTCACTTGGGGGAAAATGATACACTATATCACATCTTTTCCGGAGTTCCTCAGATTCTAGGAACGAACAGCCGATGATTTCGCTGTTTTCCGATGTGATTTTTGCCAACACACTGTTTTTATCAGTTTCGGTGGCTTGGTTTGGTGAAATAACGTCTTATTCCCGGTTTTTGTCAATGGATGATCCATTGCGGCTTTTTGTTTTCAATTTATCCACGCTTTTGTTGCAATCTGCACCTCCATCGCTGGATTCTTCCATTGGGGGGTCATTTATTGAACTTTTCCAGCAATTCAGCTGTGGGTTTCTGTCCTTCCACTTTTTATTACCGAAATTGTTTTTACTTTCGTGGGCTTTGAAATCCTAACCTCACTTGAGGGTCACAGAAGCCTGAAGTTTTCCAATAGCCAAATTATGTCGCAACTCCGGGATTGAGGATCCCGTTGATTCGTTGTGGACTATTACAGGTAGTAATAGTTGAATAACAAAGAGAGAACACTTTATTTACCAAAATCACAAACCTAACATAGTCAAGAGGGATTCTGAATATGGGCAGCGAACTATATATATATATATATATATATATATATATATATATATATATATATATATATATATATATATATAAATATATAAAATAACCGGGAAGGCACTGTGCAGAATATCAGGATGATCAAAATAACAATTTAACAAGTTTGTACAATAAATGTAGGGCCTTACACAACGGGGAACATCTTCCGATTCCAGTTTTGATCTTGTTAAGGAGGGCACTTCACCGACTAACTACTTGTGTCACACACCAAGACCTGACAACTACTAACTGATTTTTTGTTTTTCCCCTACCCTCGAAACCTAATTGTTTTTATGCATCAACTGGATCGAGGTTAGCAATTCAGCAATCCTGCTTTGTTGTTTCTTTAATTTGGGATTTCTAGGTCGCTTATAATGGCAATGTTGGATGTCAGCCTGTTTTGTTGATTATTGAATGCCTGATTTATTAATTTTGAATTAAACTGCTTTTGGTAATCTTGTTTGCCTTCTCCTCAAAAGCTGGTATAATCTTGAAAAAATTACCTGACTTGAAAAGAAAAAAAAACTATCTACTAAAACTATACAATTTAAATTCCTTAATCGATTAGTATAACAAAATCATTAAAAATAATAAACCAAAAGAAATAAACAAGTTTGTTCAATAAATGTAGGGCCTCACACAATGGGGAACATCTTTCTATTCCAGCTTTGATCTTGTAGAGGAGGGCACTTCACCGACTAACTACTTGTGTCACACACCAAGGCCTGACAACTACTAACTGATCTTTGTTTTTCCCCTAGCCTCGAAACCTGATTGTTTTTATGCATCAACTGGATCGAGGTTAGCAATTCAGCAATCCTGCTTTGTTGTTTCTTTAATTTGGGATTTCTAGGTCGCTTATAATGGGACACAAATGTTTTGGATTGTCGGCCTGGTTTTTTGTTGTTGATTATTAAATGGCCTGATTTATTAATTTTGAATTAAACTGTTTTGGTAATCTTGTAAAAATAAAAATGAATTTTTTTTTCTAACTCATGATTGTTTTGTGACAATATCGTGTTAGAAAAACTATTTTTACTCTTTCTAGATCATTTTCAGCACACTGTTTCTTTATTTTTCAGTTAACGAAGGAGTTTATAATTCACTTTTTCAACACTTTGGGGTTTATACTGCTCTATAAACTACTGAATTGAACGAAATTCGTGGAGCACATTGAAGCTCTACCAACTACAAAATGACACAATTACATTATTTATCACCTCACTTGAAAAACTGAGGCTTTCTAACGTAGTGAAAAAGGTATATTTGAATTCAAATATCAATTTTGCATTTCCTATTTCCTATATAGGAATGGAATACGTTGACATTTAATTCTGACAGGACCAAGTGTAGCTGTCAAACAAACTCGTGTATAATAGAAAGAGACAGAGAAAAAGTAGCATGGAGGGGCATAATGCTTTTTTCTCACGTTACAATTTCTACTAGTTAACACCTATCGCAAGCCGCGTGAAGGAACTTCGTTCCAAAAATATCGATTTTTTCTTCATTTCGAAACCGTTTTATATGTACTTTCGAATGGAATTAGTCTCAGATATATTCTAAAATCATGGTAGTTCCGATATTATTGTAATCATAAATAAAAAAAATTGTTCAACTGACTATCGAAAACTCCAAATCATACTTTATCTCTTGTTTCAGTGCTTTGGTTGGTGAATATTCGAAACATTTAGTTTTCTTCAATTGAAGGTAATTTGATATTCCCAATTAATGAACGCTCGTATACCTACTAACGTTATTTCTGTTATTGTAGTGCATTATTATAATACACCCCAAAAAATTTAAAAATTATCAGATACAAGACCCGCATAATGTTAAATTTCATTTCTGCTTCAACTTATGTATGAAGCTGTTATTTGTTCAATAGTTGAAAAACATCATGTGAGTAGCTACATTTTTCAATAATCCCACAATCTTGATTGGAGAAATAACTGAGCAATAAACGATACTGTTGTCAACCTGAGAATTGAATATCGATATAACGAAAATGTTGATAAAGTGATGCCGCCAAGACAGGAAATTCTTTTCTCTTGTCTCCTCTTGTCTTATCTTGTTCGAAAAAAGAGAAGGTTTATTTATCTCTTGAAAAAATCAAGACAAGATGAGAAAAGAGCCTTAACCCAACAAGATGATCTTTTTCCAGACAAGAGAGAATGAAATCACACGAAAAAAAAACAAAAAGAACTGATCAATAGTTATTGGTAGTTTTTCTGGTATAATAACT
The DNA here is from genome assembly GCA_018342105.1 of Gonioctena quinquepunctata. NCBI lineage: Eukaryota > Metazoa > Arthropoda > Insecta > Coleoptera > Chrysomelidae > Gonioctena > Gonioctena quinquepunctata. The sequence goes on along the minus strand of JAFIRS010006078.1, from coordinate 35,306 downwards.
TTCCAGAATCTGAAAATATGTAAATTCATTAAAAAAAAAATATTAAATTGTAGAAGTCTACCCCAATAAACAAACATGCAACAAAATATATATTTTTCAACAGTGGAAAAAATATTCAGTTGGCCTGTTCAAGAAAAAAATATAGAGTATTGGAGTACAGTTCTCTTGGAATCACATCATATCTTTTATCTTTATATATATCTTCTCCAAAATATATGGGAAAATAATCAAAAATTCTGCAGTAACTTGGTGGTATGCACTAGAATTCTGCCACTACACTTTTTTGTGAATAATTTTAATATTTTCAGATTGTGAAAGGTTACCATACCTAGTAAAGATTTGTTGCGAATAGACTAGGAAGTTCTGTGAATTTTGGTACTAGTTACCCCACTACCATTATTCTGCATTATTACGGGGTGAACCATTTTATTTTTTGAATTGATGCGGCCGATAATGAACGAATATCCATATTGAAGCAAACAAATGACACTAACTTCGCTAAATGATTTTCACCTGAGTTCACAAATCCACGACACGTGTTTCGCTATGCTATAGCTTCGTCAGGTGAAGTATTATGTCGATATGTATGAAAATTAATATTCGAAAATTTTATTCAGTCCTTCAAGAACCGCCATTTTGTAACTACGAAACCAAATAGGCTCATCCTCGAGATGAGTATGATAACTTACTGATTCCTAGCTGAGTAATATACCCTGTACGCCAGTGGCGATAGAATTGTATCTTCTGGAAATATAATATTTGGAGGTGAGATTAACTGAAAATTACTCTAGATTTTTTATCAGGACCTTGAGGCCCAGTTTCACAATGTATGGTGATCTTTTCAGTCACTCAACCAAAGACCATTTGATTAGCTAGTGGTTAAGGTTTGAATCGTTCCACAAAAACAAAAGTTTCGTTAGTCAAGTAATTATTAGTTAGTGTTAATTTTCTACAGGTTGGTAAAGAGAATTCATGTGAATCATGAGCTGATCCAGGCCATCTAGCAAAAATCTCTTGAAAAGTGCCATGCAATGATGCAATTAAATATTGGGTGATGCATTCGAGAAAGTCGAGCTATTGCCATTTGTGATTTGTCATTTTCAAAAAATCTATAGAACTCTGACTCCAAGTTCGCTTTCATTCAAAACATGCGCCAAAGCCTATAAAATCGACCGGTCGAGTTATCTTGAATGTTCTAAAGTTATGATTTTTTTCTGTGGGTCTATGCACGTTGCTTTTCCGACACCCAAATTCATATATGTCAAAAACTATTGCAGATAAGCATAAGAAACTTGGATGCGTTATATCGAGAATTTATTGACGAATCCAAAAATGTAACAAAATGAGATGAAAGCCTCCAAAACAAGTAGAACTTAGTTCTGTATCCTAGTTTCGGACAGCCTGTATGTGAATAGATATATTTTTGAAATGTGCCTAACTGTCGGACCTATCTATTTAAAAAAAAACAAGTCTTCAGCTTGGATAGAAAAAAGTTGCACGCACCACTGGGTCACCCTGTATCAGTGGAGATGCGGGTAATCAATAGTCATGATAGTTGCTATTGATTTTTTTGTTTTTAGCCAACAACACATAATTGATTTACTCAAAATGGAAAGTTCAATGTACCTACATGACGGTACAGAAAGTTTTAATTTCTTATTTCTATTCCACCTCCTAATATTATTTTTCGTAAAAATCGATTGTTCTATCGGCCCTGGCGTTATATCACTCAGGTAGACGTCAGTGGACACTGAGACTCATCTATTATACAGGGTGTTATGTAATAAGTGTCCGATATTTTACAGGACGATTCCTCAGTTATTTATAAGGTGGAAAGTTCATATAAGCATGGGTCCGCAAGGCCTTCATTTTTTGTGATAAAATTTATTTTTATTTTGGTTTTTCGTAAATAATTTTTAAAACAATGTTCTTCAATTGTGGGGGGCGCCGCCTACAGGTCTTCGTCTCTTTTGGGCAATTACAACTTTGTCGTGCATGTATGTATCACATTTTCTAGAAGAAATACGATTCCTCTATGATTTTTACGTAAAAAATATTTGCTTTTCAAAAGTCGCTACAAGCAGCCGTTTTCGAAATATTTCGATGTAAATTATTCGATGCATGTGTTTATCAAAAAGCGAAACAAATTTTGAAAACTTTTTTTCTAATTCACATAGAAAATATTCCAAACGCTAATTTAAATATATAAATCTAAATCATAATCACAATGAATGTTCGAAATGTCCATATCCTGTCTGTATGCACGCATCCCATCTTCTTCTCATTGATTCGCGCCTCTTTGGAAAATTCCTGGAGTATTTTGAATCGTTCTACAAGAGTAAATGATTTGAATACCCAATTCTCCTTCATTTATAGGTGTCTGGTGAATTAAGGATTTCAGATGTCCCCACAGGAAAAAATCCAAACTGGTGGAGGTCTGGTGGAGGCCCTCAGTAGATAGACTACAAGGGTTCTGGCGCAACCCCTATTTTGGGGTGGGTTTTGGCGAGTGGGTGAGGAGGTGGTTTTCGGAAAGGTGGGGGTAGGGATGATGGTGGCGGTCATGGGCGGTTCGTTGTGGGAGGGGTTTGTGAAAAAATGGCGGTTAATGAGAGGGGTGGGGGTGGTGGTTGTTTGTGGGTAGGGAGAAAGGTGAGGGGATGAGTGGTCTGTGATTGGTCGCAATGATGGCAGCCATGTTGTGTATGGGAGTGTGTGATTGAGAGTGGGGGTGGTGAGAGCTGTGATAGGTCGTGGGAGTGGTGATAGCCACCGGCCGCTATCCAATATCCGAGCAGCAGCCATATTGAAATGGGGTGTCAACCAATATCCGTCAACGGCATTGGTCGGACGGAAGACTGAATGGCCGTGGGTGTGTCCTGCCTTCGTCAACGGTATTGGTCGGACGGAAGACTGAATGACAGAAGTGTCACGTGATCAGTGAATGGCGGCGGCCATTTTGGAAAGTGGGAGGAGTCAGCAGTGATGATGCGGCCATGACTCAACCGACAAGTCTTTGCAGGAATATTATCTACGTCAGCACTTTCCTCTTATCAGTTGTTTATTTAAGCGACCGGATATCGGCGGCATCCTTTGTTTACATTAACAAGATAAGATATCAGCGGCCTGTGCCACCACTGACACGCACCTCCGACAGCACAAACGATTACTATTTGTATTTGTATCTAAGCTGGCTAATGCACTATCGGCGAAATGGAAACGGGACGTGTGGGATCCTTTTGCATATTCAAGGTCAAATGATTGCATCATCCAGTTCTGAGAATTTTGTCGAGTTGGCAGTTTTCAAATTGCGCAGTGGGAAATTGATGTGGGTGACCGATCCCCACCATCAGCTTCATTCTTCATCTGTCCTCTGAACTGTAAACATCGTTCTATTCAGTGCTCTCTTTCTTGCTCTCTGAGTTTGTGTGTTTGTGCATCTACCAAACATCTAAAAAACGTAAGTTTTTATTTTATTGTTTTACTTTTTTTCAAAACCTTTTTTTTGTATGCCAAAAGGGTACTTTGTGTTTTTTTTTTCATATATCGAGGGTGGGGGTTTTTTCTATTTGTTTACGGGGAGGGATTGTTTTTTCTGCAAAACATTTTAAGGGATTGTTTATTTATTATAGATGAATCTTGCAGAAATAAACGCTGTTGCGAGCAGTAGCTACAGGGAAACCGTAGCTCTATCAACATTGCCGCTAAACAAGCCTATGCTAATCGAGAAATTGAGAGCAGTTAAAACGAAGTACGGGGACACAATAGTAGCCGATTTGGAAACCAAATCAGTCTTCCTACCAAGGAAGGTATTCGAGGTGTTACAACCGAAAATCGACGAGTTCAAACCTCGAGAATATTCGATTATCATAAAACCATCCACGACGAAGATACCAGTCTTTGAATTCATCAAAACCAGACCATTCATCATCAGCATCAACAAAACTAAGGCCCCCATCCACCACGACGGCGACAACTGGGACGGCTGTATTCGATTCCATTAAATCAAGGTGAGAGAGAGAGAAAAAACTATATCTGTATTTTGTTTGTGAAAAAGCATTCATTCTTCTCGTTTTTTGAATAACCATGAATTCTGAACAAATTGCCGCTCTCAGCGATGAGATGATTATTAAATACAGGGAGGCTCAAAAACTTCTCAAACAAAAATCCAGTCCAATGGAACGCGAATCATGGCTAAAACATTTAACTTATAGTATTCGGCTTTGTACAAAGGGTATCAAAATTTCTGCCAACAGTTCCATTGGAATACTGAGAAAATTGGAAACAAATTTGGGTCATTTAAAAACATGTCGTAATTTCATTAAAAGTTTAGGGGTTGGCTGTTAGAAAAAATCTAAAAAGCCGAGTTGTTTGGGAAGATTTAAAGTCGACGTTCCGGGATCGAGTTTGTACAGGGGTAATCATAAATTTGACACATAAAGATACCATTCAATTTTTCAAAGACGCCTTCAGCCTTTTCAAACGTAGAATCAATAACATGTTGAAAACATTCCCCATGCTGAAGGTTAATACTTGTTTTTGCGGGGAATTTGTCAAAATGGGCTTGGATGAGGAAAAACTCGATTTAAAATATCTCAATACTAAAAACGAAGTGATTGATAGGGGAACAGATTTACAGGGGTGGTTCCAGGAATTTGTTGTAGATAAATTGGGGCATAAATTGGAGGAATTTTGTGGGAAAGAAAGCGGGTGGGCATTACAAAAAATCATAAATCTGGAAGTAAATATCAATCAATCAGGTTTGGGCAAAGGGGGTTCATCTTTCATCGAACTTCCACAAGCCATTGCTACAAAAAAGGCTTGTATTAACGTGCGAAATACCGACGACAACAATTGTTTCGGATGGGCAGTCGTGTCCGCTCTGTATCCCGTTGGAAAAGATGCACAGCGTACATCAAAATACCCTCATTGGTCTACCGTACTGAATATGGAGGGGTTGGAATTTCCCATAACTCTCAGTCAAATATCGAAATTCGAAAAACTTAACGGTATTTCGGTGAATGTTTATATTTTGGAGTTGGTTAAATCATCAGCGAATAACGATGACGACGGACATACATTTTTCACAACTGTACCGACGAGACTTACAAAAGAAAAATTGGCTCGACATGTCAACCTACTCATGATTCAAAATAAATATTCAGTTAAATTGAATGATTACGAGGCACCGCCGGAAATTGACGAAGACGAACAGACAGACCTTGAATTCCATTATTGCTGGATAAAAGACTTATCCCGATTGGTTGGCTCACAAATCAGTGAAGAAAAAATCAAGAAATTCATTTGCGATAGATGTTTAAATTATTTTCGTAGTCTGGAGAAATTAGACAATCATACTGTTGATTGTGAAAAAGCCAATCATTACAAAATTTCCTTCCCAAAATATGACCATGTCGAGTTCAAGGACTTTGTTCACAAAGAAATGGTTCCATTTGTGATATATGCTGATTTCGAATCGATTTTGGAACCGTTCACTGATGATGAAACCAAGTCCAAAACAGCGAAATACCAAAAACATATTCCTATAGCGCAGGCTTATATTTCAAAGCCATAGCCCAATTCGTTGAGGAAAAAATTTTAAAAATCGTCCCCATGTCTGTCAATCCCATAAGAACGGCAGCGGATTCAACTTGTCATATTTGCGAGAAACCTTTCCAAAAAGATCAAATGATTGTAGCCGACCATAATCATTTCACAGGTGCATTTAGAGGATGGGCACATCAAAACCCATGCAATCTCAACTATAAAAAATCCTTTGTGCTCCCCATTGTTTTCCATAATCTTAGCGGCTATGATAGCCATTTCATTATTCGAGATATCGCGAAACGAGGTAGGGTGAGTCTTCTTCCAATAAACAAGGAGAAATATATATCTTTCACACAATGCGACGAACAGACAGACATTAAATTCCGTTTTATTGATTCTTCTCGATTTATGGGCGCAAGCCTGGACGAGTCGGTGCGCACGCTCAGAGTGGAAGATCTGTGTAATACAAAGCGCGAATATCAAAATTTAAACGATGAACAATTTTCACTAATCACGCGCAAAGGGGTATTCCCCTACGACTTTGTGGATTCCATGGAGAAACTTGAGATTACAGCGTTGCCAGATATCGATAAATTTCACAATCAACTGAACGATTGCGATGTCTCCGAGCATGAATACCAACATGCCCAGAAGGTGTGGCAATCGTTCGATTTGGCAACACTGGGCGACTTCTCTGACTCATACATGAAAACCGATATTTCATTGCTATGTGACGACTTTGAAAATTTTCGACAATTGGGTCATGACACTTATGGACTCGACCCCGCTTGGTGCTATACCATGCCTGGCTATTTGTGGTCATGTATGTTGAAGTACACAAAGTGTAAGCTGGAGATTATCAAAGATGTCGACATGCTTTTGTTTGTGGAAAAAGGGATTCGGGGCGGTATAAGTCAGTGTTGTAACCGATTCTTCCAAGCGAATAATAAATATATGGGGGAGAGGTATGATCCTCAACAACCCTCCAAATATTTATTATACTTGGACGTGAATAATCTCTATGGATGGGCTATGAGGGAGTATTTACCCTCTGGAGAGTTCAAATGGGTCGAAGATTCCGATAATTTGAACGTTCTGGAGGTGTCGGCTATATCCTTGAAGTCGATTTGGAATACCCTGAAGGAATACACGATGAACACAAAGATTTTCCACTTTGTGCGAAATATCGAACTCCTCCAGGTTCAAAATTACCTAAATTATTGACCACCCTGTACAACAAAGAAAAATATGTCGTACATTACCGCATATTGAAGAAAGCTTTAGAAAACGGCCTTATTCTCAGAAAAGTTCACAGGGTGTTGCAGTTTAAACAATCGGCATTGCTGCAACCCTACATTGAAATAAATACAAAATTACGCGCCCAAGCTACAACCACATTCGGAAAAAACAACTATAAATTGGCTGTAAACAGTATTTTCGGAAAGACCATGGAAAATATTAGGAAGCACAGAGTGGTGAAAATGGTCAATAAATATGAGGGTAGATATGGGGCGAAAAATCTAGTAACCCGAAATTCCACATTCGAACTATTTTCGATGAAAACTTGATGGCTATCGAAATGAACAAGTCTGAACTGCTATTCAATAAACCCCTCTATATCGGTATGGCTATTTCAGATATTTCCAAAATTTATGTTTACGATTTTCACTATAAATTTATGTTGAAAGAATTCGAGACCAATCAGTGTAAGTTGATGTACACGGATACGGATTCTCTTATATACGAAATTAAATGCGATGATGTGTATAGAGATTTAATCGGGGAGAACTTGGAAAAATTCGATACGAGCGACTACCCATGCGAAAACTCGTACGGTATTCCGCAGGTAAACAAGAAAATTCCAGGTTTGATGAAAGATGAAGCGAACGGGTACATCATGACAGATTTCGTCGGACTCCGTTCAAAATTATACACTTATGAAATTCAGGGTGGAAAATGTGTTGAAAAATCCAAAGGAGTCCGATATAATGTGGAAAATAAAATTTCCTTCGAAGACTATGTCGATTGTCTTAAAATCGGGGAAAAATCGACAGTCAACGATGCATCCGTTCATATCCCATAATGTTTTTAGTATTGAACAAAACAAAATCGCTCTAAGTCCATTCGACGATAAAAGAACACTCATCTCCGGATCGGACGATACACTTGCTTGGGGTCATTATAGCATAATGAATGAATAGTCAACCTCCACCCCAACCAACTTGTATTTAATAATCTTTTTTTTCTCCAAAATTTCCATTTATTGTGTTAGCGTGATAACCGAAAAATGATGCTTTTTTTTCCATCACTCTCTCCTCACATAGCCATTGTATATATCGAATATATCAGCCAATATATCATTATATCCATACAAATAATCTATTGTTCATACTCAAAACAATATGTATCAATAAAAAAAGTGTATAAAGACTTTGATTTCTATTTATTATACAGAAAAACTTTGAATAAAATGATGGCAGCTCTGTGTCATCACTTCATTCAATGGTTTCCTGAATTGGATAGAGAGACCAGTCCAGACAAGTTCAAACAAGTTCAAACTTGTCTAAACAAGTCGAAGAAACGATGACGTCATTCAGTCTCACCCTCGAACATCAGCGTTCTTTGTGTGTGAGTGACATGACCTCACTTTCAGAGAAAACATAACCTCAAAATTCAAATGGGGTGGGGATTCTAACCTCACTTTTTCAAACATAACCCCACTTTCAGAGGAACCTAAACCTCAAATTTCACATGAGGTGGGAATTCTAACCTTACTTTTCCAAACATAACCTCAAAGGTATGTGGGATGAGACAAAATACACAAGTTGATTTTCACATTCTATATATTGAATCACTCTCTCTCTAAGATACAAACACTTTCAAATAGTATTGAATTGGAGCTCTGCACACAGCACAATTGTCCAATTTCATTGAGCATTCCGAACAGCAGGCCAAGTGTTTGCACGGCATGAAAACCACATTCATATCCTTTTCCAAACATACTTTGCATGACATTGATGAGGAGGATGGTGATGTATCTTCGTGGACGCTGCTGTTGGCAGGTGTGTTCGTTGTAACCTAGTCTCTGGGTAAAAGACAATCTACGAGCTGCATATGTCCCCTCAGAGTGGCAGCTTCTTCTTCTTCTGTGAAAAACTCACGATATGGACTCCAACTGAAGTGATCAAGTTGAGCATCATCATCCAACTGCCATCTGAATCCTTCAACTCGACATTTCAGACACACAACAATGTCTTCTCTCTGGGTATAAATGAATCCAGCTCTGGCCAATTTTCTTTGGGATATGGGTGATGCCAATTTCGAAATGTCGCTAATCTGTCTTCATACACATCCATATCGAACAAGAGTCAAACTTCGAATGACGGAACAGCTCTGTTCAAACACCCAACTGTCACAGACTATTGACAGCTGACATGTAACGTCACAGTCTGTGACATGTAACGTTTTGTGCCAGTGCTCCATCTAGGATGACATTTGACAGTTCTGACACCTATGACAGTTTTTGAATTCTATGTGACAGTGCTGCCATCTATGAAAATATGACAGACCAAGTCGTGACGTCACAGCCACTTTGATTATTGAATGAAAAACGACTGTTGTCACTTTTGATTATTTTTTCATTTTTTTTCTCAAGTATTTTTAACTTTTTTTCTCAACTTTTTTTCAACTTTATTTTTTCAATTTTATTTTTTCATTTGGGAACTCAACCCCACCTGAAAGAGAAAAAGGGGGAAAGGAGAGATGGACAGAAACACTGAAATACACACATACATTTATTGAAGACATAAATCATTCACCTTTCATTCTATAATAGAAAAAGAATTATTTCAATGCATTACTCATCATATCTTCTGTTTAAAGTCGACATTTTTGAAAGTTCCAATCTCTCCTGAAAACATAGCTCTGCGGTTGATTGGTGAAATGCATTTATAACTCACTAATTTCTTATAATCCAACACAAAGTTTATATTCTCCAACATGGTTCACCGATCGGACACCAGCTTTCGGTGGACTGTAGTCACAGCTGTTCGACTTCGTCCTGGTTGAGCAGGAAGTTCATCTGATGTTTCTCAACTTGAACATATTTGTAATCTTCCCAAAACCGATTGCGTAACTTTGACAGTCCACCACATGTATTCCACATCAACGTTTAGTCGAGATACAATGGTTCTCCAAAGAAGTCATTCCTAAGTTTGTCAATTTTTCGGTGAACAGGTCCCATTCGTAGGTGCTGAACGATATTTTTTGAACTGGTACAACGGACTTAGAGATATGGCTACGCCAAAAGTTCTTGCAGGTGACAATCCAATTCTCAGCTCATAGCCAGTCATGGGAAAGGAGGTTTCCAATAGGAAGTGGTCCTCCAATTTTGCTGCCATTTCGAAACCGTCGCACATGTCATCTATCTGCTGATTGTAATTTTCAGGTGATAGCGGTGATATCGGTGAAACGGGGCTGGCGAACGTTATGGTTGACAAATCGCTCGAACAATAACCACTGTCTTGACTCATGGTGAAGACGATGACGACTGATGACTGACGCCGTCTCGTTACCGTGAAATGAATAAATAATGTTTCCCCCACCACCACCACCCACGCCAGACATGTCATAGCTTGTAGCCGCCGCCGCCGATGCTAAACTATTGCATCATCCTCTATCCAGCTGTTGTGCGTGTTATCGAAACCGAGCCATTTAATGTACATCTCTTTCCTTGTTTTTCAATACTTTTTCCACGAGATAGATATCGGGATTCGCGGTTTTTTCCAATTCTTGTTCGTAAAAAGCCCCCTCAATGGGTGTACCGTATATATCTTCGAGCATATACGTATTTGGATAACCTATTTGAACACGAGCTATTTTGAATAATTCCGTTGTCCAATTGGGCGTATAACCTTTTTGAAAAATATGCTTTGTCTTGGAAATGCGAACAATGTTCCCACTTTGAATTTCGCGGTTCAACGCATTTTCCCAACGATTCGCTCGATAAATTCATGTGAATACGGCTTTCGTTCTGTTTGTTCACCATTGTTTGAATTTAATTTTTGTATGTTCAGTATCATTGTAGTTTTTCGTGATTTCCGGCAGTATGTCTATCCATTTGTATGTACCGTTCAAACTAAAGTATTTGTACAATTGGGACTTTAACGTTCTGATTACACGCTCAGCTATGGCCGCTTCATCACCGTAAACGTATTGTAGTGATTGATTTCGCGTTTTTCCAATGAACTTTGAAATTTAGCATTGAAAAATTCCGACCTTGATCGGTTTGTAGATTTTTCGGCCTTTTTAATTTTGGAATTTTTTCCCCCGTTTTGGATTTTAGAGGACGAGTCCACAAACATTTGGAAAAACAGTCGATGACGACCATAATCATTTCAAAACCCTCATTATCTGAAGAAAACATTCTCATTTCGGCCAAGTCCATTTGCCATAGATCGTCCAAACCTTTAATTACCGTAGGTCGTCGAAGATAATTTTTCTAGCCGGTTTATGGAGTTCTGCAACAACTTGAGCTTTCGACATCTTCAACGAGAATGTTCGATATCGTACGAATACATTGTATTTATTCTTTCTTTGATTTCAAACAGATGCTTGGACAATTCCGTAATTTTACCCTCCGAATGATGCATTCGATCCGAATCGAGTTTCATATCGGCAGCCATTTTCTTTATGGTATCCGATGTTGCCGTGTCTTGTACAGATACGCGAGTCGAGATTTCTTTATAGTGTTTACGAAGTGTTCTCTTTGTTTGAAGAATGACATCATTCATGGATTTTAGCGAAGTTTCAGCCGATGTGGCAACGTCGCGTTGCAGTTGAGACTTTAATTCAGACCCAGTGGTGTCCACGTATTTTTTGGTAGCCGCATCACTATCAAACGTAGGATCTTTTATATTACATATTTTCAAGTTATCCATGTCGATATCGCCTTCAGGGGTGTGCGGTAGAGAGGGTACGAGACAACATCGGTAGTTCCTCTACGCCCCCACCACCACCAGAACGATGACCGAATTTGTCGACACTCATGATGCGAATTAGTCTAATGCGCATGTCATTACTCTATATAACCGGCTTCACGGAGTTCATTGATGATGAGCGACGATTTCGTTTCGATGTGAATAATCATTTCCAGCTATCTGATTGGCTACCAAAAGTCTCAAACGATCCACCAATTCGTTGGGATCGTCCCAATAGATATAATCCGTTGGGTTATCATTGTATACCAATTTATCGGTGTTTATACCCTGACCGACGCGTTCTCTCCTCATTAAATATTTTATAACGTGTTATATTTCCAGCGTTGCGTTCTTGACACCAGTCAACTCCAATATGTCTTGATAGTCGTTCAAGTCATCTTCGCTATAGTTCCGGGGCCTGGTGTAAATATCAGTTGATATAGTCCGGAAGTTGATTCAAATTTTTGAAGTCCCGTTTCGATGTATCCTTCTTCAAAGCGGATTGACTTGGATCCCAAAAACCAACCGGGAGAGCTAACGTCATACACAGGTCCATATACCTTATCTATACGTTTGTCATTTATCCAATGTTGAGCGATGTATTCACGTGACATGATGGGATATCGATTGAGATGTTCGTTCATTAGAGCTGCGGAAAAATTCCGTGGCAACATGCTGTCATCGTCAGAATAATATTCTTCGTCACTGCTTCTCTCGCTTTGAGAATTCTTCTTCTTCATCTTCCTTCTGACTCATGTTCATCTTTAACTTCAGGTTGCTCCTCCTTCTTGACTTTGAAAATGGATTTATTTAAGGTTTTCGACGACTTGGCAATTTGTTGTAGTGGTTGAGATATCGGTTTGAAAAGTTTAGTCAGCGTGTCGTCTCGTTCGTTTTTTCCAAGTTTCAGGGCTAGGTATTTTTTCCGCAAGTCTCGTCGAATTTCCGACAATTTTTTGTCGCGCATGGCTTTAACGACCTTCTCGTCCGACATCTCGACGTTGAATGACGTGAAGCGTCACGCAACTATACTTTTATATACATTCTAAAGTTTTGCGGTACCTGCCATTGTTCAAGTCAAAGTCCTTGACTATGACGAGGGCATCGTATTGGCTTTGAGACCAACATTCCGAACACAGCTTTTGAATTGTTCGAAAGTCATGTCGGGGAAACGTGCTCATCGAAAACGTGTCGCAAGTTGATTTCGTCCTGTTTGAAGAGCGCAATCATATTGCAATTGTCACGTATCAGCTGTTTGGGTACTTTCGAATAAGTCTGACAGAGATAGATGGCATCGATGTGTTTGTGTCTGCACATTGAGAAATATTCGCGAATTTTCTGTTGTCCATCACAGGCCACATCGTCAAAGATGAATATAGAGTGAGATCGGGCATCTTCCATAGAGATGATTTCATCGTTGTCTCTGTACGGGAAATAGTCAATTTCATCCATACCGTTTAGCGCTTCTTCTAGGAATTGATACTTGGGCTGGTACAAGGATTTCGAATAGACGTAGACATTTGCGAATTTGGGGCCGTTTTTATGCAACAGTAGCGACAGCATAAGGTTCGTTTTTCCTGATCCGCTAGGACCACAGATAACGGTTCGGAAGGAATTTGGGAATAGACTGCCATGTTTACTTCCCCCTCCATCACCACCACCGCCTCTATGCCCCACTTCGTAAACGTCAAAGTTCTCGATGGGAAGCGTGTGCTCTTGCTGAACGATCTCCATGTTCTGATCGTAATCTACAGGGTGGTTGTATTTATTTCCACTTGAGTGACTGTCTTCTCAGTCCATTTCCCTTCTTAGTCCTTTACCCTTCTTTGGACTCCATTTCCTCTTGGGTGGAAACAATTTGGAAATTATATTATTGTATTTCCATGACCTTTTAGTGTTGATTTTTCCGTTGGATTTTTTGTGTGCATTAGTTAGCATCAGAATGGTCTTATAATTGAAAATATCTTGATTGGTAAAATCAACTGGCTGCTTTTTGGTTAGGAGTTCTTTCAACCCGTCAGTTATTTCAAAGGAATCACTTCCCAGCTTCAATGTACTGCCTTCAATTTCTATAGGCTCTCTGCCTATGAAATACTTCAATCCGTTCAAAGTAATGCCATAACAGTCGGGATCAGGTAGGATGAACATGTTTACACTTCGACGTCTGAACTGCAACTGGCACTCACTGCCACATCAATCATGTTTATAGGAACCTTTTTTCCTTTACCACTGTCATTTACCCTCATTCACCCTCATTTACCCTCATTTACCCTCATTTACCCTCATACCCCTCAATCTCAAATATGAGTATAGACCGCCACCCCATCGACCCTCAGCTGAAATCTATATAACTAGTAATTTCATCGCTGTGACGTCAGTCTTCATGTTGGTGTACGAGGGTGAAGGTGTGCTCAACAGTCTGATAAACAAGCTCCCGTTCGAAGCTCATCTCCTAGGCGGCTATCAGTATTGTGGACGTAAGTTTCATATACCTATAGTATTTCGGTACCATCGAATGTAATTTTTTTATTTCGGTGCTCTCGAATGCATTCAATTTTATTATTATTATTATCATTATTACAGCTGGAACGAGGCTACAAGAACGGTTGGCACGAGGCGATCCTGGTATCAATCCATTGGACGTTGCTTGCAAACATCACGACATTGCTTATTCGCAGAGCAAATTGCTTGAGAAGACACAAGGCGGTTAAAGGTCTCGAAGATAGAGCTTGGGAACGAGTCAAAGCCAAAGATTCAGGTTTTGGAGAACGTGCGATCGTTCTCCTTTGTCACCGGAGCCATGAAAGCTGAGAGAAATCTCGGTATGGGCATGCGCAGTAAGGCCTCATTCAAACGACATGTTATCGAGAAAATCACCAAGTCCCTGAAACCGTCTCCCACATTGAAACGGGCCGCATCTTATGCTCTGAAAGCAGCTCGGTGGCCATCAAGAAATGTGGAAACGACGAGTCAAAGTACCCCGCATAATACCTTTCGAAGCAAAGTCAGGTGGTGTCCTACCACTGATACCGATATTCGCTGGTCTTAGTGCTTGGGAGCACTGAGCGGCGGAGCATCAGCCATTGCCAAAACGGTCGTGGATGCTAAGAATGCCCAGAAGAAAATGGAAGAGGATAAACGTCATCACAAGGCCATGGAATCCATAGGCAAGGGGTTGTACGTGAGGAAGAATGTCAAAGGTGGCTATGGACTCTTCTTGAAAAAATAAAAACTCCCAATAAGCTACCTGATAGAGCGCTGTACGACATCGATATCGTGCGATATGCCAAACAATTGAAAATCCCGCACTTTCGAGGAGTGTTCATGCGCGACACCCTGCCATCTAGCGGTCCTCGAAAGAACGAATGTGCCATCGTCAACATGGACCTGTCACGAAACAGCGGTACTCATTGGGTAGCTTATAGAAAAACCAACGATACAGTAGAGTATTTCGATTCGTTTGGGAATTTGAAACCGATGCTGGAATTGGTCAGATATTTGAATGGCGGTAGCAGCGGCAAAGTCAAGATTTTCTACAACAACCGTCAATATCAGACTTATAATGAAATAAATTGCGGTCATCTGTGTTTGAAATTTCTAATGTCTGAATAAATAATGTATGATTGAAAGTGTGTATTTAAATGCTGTCACAGCAGCGGTGGTGTCATTCGTCATCATGTCGCTGTTGCTGAGCGTTAACAGTCACAATCACGTGTTCTCCTTTTGTCCTCGCACCCCTATCGAATTGAATACGAAAAAAGAATATGAGTTGTCGCTTCGATCTTTTCACTCATACAATACCATACCGAGCATTGAAAAGGGTCGGAAATTCCGCTATTACGATAGATCTAACGTGTTGCGTACCATTGAATTTCCGCAAGGGTGTTATGAAATTGCCGATATTGAGGCGTTCATACAGAAAGAGATGGCGCTACCTGCGGAAGATCGCGAAGCCGCCCTCTCTCTCAAACCCAACAATAATACGTTAAAGTGTGAGATTTTCAGTAAATACTTTGCCATTTCATTCATGGAGACGGATAGCATAGGCGTTACATTGGGATTTTCTCCGAGGGTGCTTCAACCGAACGAAATGCATTATTCCGATCTACCTGTAAACATTATAAAGGTGTCGACATTACGATTCGAGTGCAGTGTTACTTCGGGAGCCTTCGATGGTGACACGCCTGCGCACACGATCTATGAATTCCCCATAGCTTCCGATCCCGGTTACGCGATTGACGAAAACCTTCGAATTTACTCTATCTACCTGTAATACCGCAACGTGAAATCCACAACATTACGGTGTTGGTAGTCGATCAAGACGGTAGGCCTGTGGATTTTCAAGGGGAAAAAAGTACTTTGGTTTTGGAACTCAGAGTCGCGAGAACCAAATGGGATTAGTTATAGACAGTGGCAGCGGCAGAGGCAGCGGTAGTAATAAAAGGGGTAAGAGTGACGTCACGACGTCATTATTGCAGAAACCTTCAAGCGAGCGGGTCGTGCGGCAGCAGCAGCAGATAACCTCTTCGAATAAATCCTTTCTCCGTTCCATCGATTTAAAATTGATTCATCAGAATGAACTTCAAAAGAAGAAGAGACAACGATGATGCTTCCATCTCAGCGCCCATGTTCGATTTGTATCGGTCTCCGAAATTTGACGAGTCCATTCGTAAAGCCGAATACAGAACTATACTCCGTTCGTGAAGGCATTCAATTGCAACGATATCGTGGAATTTTGCATCAATCAGGTGGACTCGTTTTTTGCCATGAGTTCATCTCTGCTACTGATTAAAGGTAGACTTGAATTAAATAATGGGGGAGGTAACGTTACATTGGCCCCTAATGTGGGTGCTTTCCTTTTCGATTCTTGCACTTATAGCGAGAGTGCTCGGGAAATTGAATCGGTTCGAGATCCGGGAATTGTGAGTACCATTAGAGGTCTATTATCTTACGAACCTACGGATTCTCAGCATTTGGCTATAGGCGGTTGAAATTACCCCAATTTGCCTTTTTTGAATGAAGATGACAATTCTTTCAGCCTTCTCGTACCGCTCCGTCATATTCTCAATGTTTTCAACGATTACCCGCTGATTACGTGTGGACGTCAAACTCTACGATTTGTCAGAGCCCGAAATGATAATGATTGTGTCATTATACGTGAGGCAGGTAATAATGCGGTGGGAACGACTACGGCTCGGATTGTGATCGATAGTATTGAATTGAAAGTCAAACACATTTTTCCTAATGCGGAAATAAATGAAAAATTAATGAGGTCTATACAGACAGACAGACCGATAGTGAAACCGTTCCGAAAATGGGAATTGAATGAATTGCCTTCGATCACGCAAAATGCTCAACGTGAAATATGGTCGGTTAAGACGAGTACCAGTGTTGAAAGACCGCGTTATGTCATCGTGTGTTTCCAAACTAATGTACGAGATAACGTTTCCGTCGATCCTACCACCTTTCAACATGTCAACATTCAAAATATACGTTTGTCTTTGAACGGTGAATATTGGCCCAACGAACGTCTACACTTGAATTTCCTATAATCACTATACCGAAGCGCATTTCAACTATACGGAATTTCTCGGCAGCTATACGAATTCCATGAAAAAGTCCTCTCTTTTGGATTACCTCGGTTCCAAATATCGCGCCTTATTCGTCATCGATTGTTCAAAACAGGAAGAAACTATGAAATCCGGTACGGTTGACGTACGATTGGATATCGAATCGAGCGCGGGATTCCCCGATCGGACTCGTGTCTATTGCATCATCATTCACGATGCATGATGGAATATCATCCCCTCTCTGAAACGATGAGAAGCCTGACATAGATCGATGCGGTACGGCGGCGGCGTTCATTCATCATCCAACCATCATGCGTATCGCATTCGTAGACATTCAAGCCTTTCAAGTCAATGGCATCTTCTATCCAAAGGAGGTGTCCATAATCGTCGGCAGTCAGCGACACAACTTTTTGTTCAAGACACCTGTGCCGTATACCAACCTGGATGCCCAAGACCGTCGCACCGTAAGATATTTGGAAAAATCGATGCATGGTATTCCATACGACACCGGCTACATAGCTTATGGAGAAATTGACGATATCCTACTGAGACACCTATTCTACCAGGCTGATCGGATTTATGTGAGAGGGAACCAAAAATACGATTTCTTCAAAGAAAAATTGTTGGAAATGGGATTGTTGTACCAAGTGTATATCTACGATGTGGCCTTCTATGATTCAAGCCATTGGTCGACAGACAAATTCGAGCCTACCCTGGACCAATGCCCCCACCACAAGACTGGGAAGTTCATGTGTGCCCAGAGGAACACCCAATATCTCCACCAATGGCTGTGTACATATATCTTACCGAATTAAGTTTATTTTAGAATTGTTTTTTTAGGAAATGAATATGTATGTGCGTATTTCAGTGTTTCTATCCATCTCCCCTTTCTCCCCTTTTCTCTTTCAGGTGGGGTTGAGTTCCCAAATGAAATAAATAAAATTGAAAAAAAAAGTTGAGAAAAAAAAGTTGAGAAAAAAAGTTGAAAATACTTGAGAAAAAAGTGAAAGTACTTGAGAAAAAAATTGGATAAAATAAAGTTGAGAAAAAAGTTGAAAAAAGCCAAGTTTGAAATGAAAAACAAAGAGGGGAAACCGTCAGAGGTATCTCTCTCTCACACCCACACACGGTATACGTGGCTCACGTCACGTTCACCGTATGTTTGTGAAATAAAAGTCAGGTTGGACTCTCTATTCATTTATTTTGATATTACATGAAGATTCCAAGCTTCTTTTTACAGTTTTGAAAAGGAATTTTGCCAAAGCAAAAAACATTATGGTTGTAACAACACATGAGAGCACAAAAATCTTATATATTTCATGTTCCAAGGGTGGTAGTATTGGTGGTGGTGGCGGTGTTGGTGACGTCATCGCTACTGCTGCCGTTGGAAGCCTTCTCCATGGCATCACTGTACTTGTCGAATCATTCATTTTAAACTTGAGCTGATATTTCTCGATTATGGTGTTGTTGTCATCGCCTTCGAGGTGGGGTGGCAGGTCTGTGGTGAAGAATACCCTTCGAAGTCCTGCTGTTCGATTCATTGGAATCCAAGACTGATTATCGCCATCTTTGAAAGAAACCGCTACTCCTCGTACATCATCATCATACGGTATGTCTACGTATAAGATGGTGTTCAGAATCAAAGTCACTAGTACCATTTGAATCATATTTCGATGTTGATGGTTGTGTCGTGCAGAGATTCAACTCTTTCAATTTTCTTGTGACGTTTCGTTTCTCTTCATAAAACTGTAACTCTTCGTTCAGAGCTCTGACTTTCCGATGAAACTGTTCCAACTTCTGTGTATACTGCTCTGTCATCGACGACATAACCTCAACTGACGTCATTTTCACAACAAACTCCAATATATACTTTTTTTGTTCTCCTCCTCCTCTAAACACTCTTTCGATCCACCCTGTATATTTGGTAACGTTTTAAAATTTCATTCAAGTCGTATTGATCTTGGTAGGATTCGCGTTCGTATTCAAGTTATCCCACACTTAAACCATGCAGCTGCACACTCTCTTCATCTTGTTAATGTAAACAAACTCTGTCAAAGGATGCCGCCGATATCTTATCTTGTTAATGTAAACAGAGGATGCCGCCGATATCCGGTCGCTTAAATAAACAACTGATAAGAGGGAAGTGCTGACGTAGATAATATTCCTGCAAAGACTTGTCGGTTGAGTCATGGCCGCATCATCACTGCTGACTCCTCCCACTTTCCAAAATGGCCGCCGCCATTCACTGATCATGTGACACTTCTGTCATTCAGTCTTACGTCCGACTAATACCGTTGACGAAGGCAGGATACACCCACGGCCATTCAGTCTTCCGTCCGACCAATGCCGTTGACGGATATTGGTTGACACCCCCATTTCAATATGGCTGCTGCTCGGATATTGGATAGCGGCCGGCGGTTTTCACCACTCCCACGACCTATCACAGCTCTCACCACCCCCACTCTCAATCACACACTCTCATACACAACATGGCTGCCATCATTGCGACCAATCACAGACCACTCACCCCCAACCTTTCTCCCTACCCACATACAACCACCCCCCACCCCCCTCATTAAACCGCCATTTTTCCACAAACCCCTCCTACAACGAACCGCTTATGACCGCCACTATCATCCCTACCCCCACCTTTCCGAAAACCACCCACTCGCCAAAACCCACCCCAAAATAGGGGTTGCGCCAGAACCCTTGTAGTCTATCTACTGCCCTACCCGACCTATCCAAGGGTTTCCAAAGTTTGATCTAAAAATTCTTGTGCTTGGATGCTTAAATGTGCCGGGGCACCGTCATACATAAACCACATTTCATTCCATACTCTAAGCGGCACATCTTCCAGTAGAATAGGCAAATCTTCCTCAAGAAAATGACGATATCTCTCTCCATTTAATCTTCTCGGAATAAAGAATGGGTCTATAAAATAATCTCCGAAGATTCCTGCCCTCACGTTGAGGGAGAACTGTTCGTGGAAATATGATTCCTGTATTGCATGGAGGTTTTCCTCTGATCACAAATGATTGTTGTGAAAATTGCGTTTAGCGTTGCGTGAGAAATTTGCTTCGTCGGTAAACATGATTTGATTTTCAAATAAAGGATTTTGAATAAGTCATTGGAGAAACCAACGACAGAAATGGATACGTAACGGAAAGTCACACGGCAGTAGTGCCTGAACTCTTTGAATATGATAGGGATATAAAAATTTATCAATTAAAATTTTCCATATCAGAAATGTTTAACGTCAGCGCTATTTTTCTGGAGCTTGTTTGCGGGTGTTCTCCTACCAGATTAAGATCTGCTTCCTCAGTTTCTGGGGTTCTTACCGTCTGATGTGCACCAAACAGATGACTAGCTTCCTCAAAACTTCCTGTTTTCCTCAACCGAGCGTGCATTCTTGAAAACGTTTTTGAAGTAGGAGTTGTCGGTTCGGATAACGCTCCTGATGCAAACGTCTAGCCTCATATGCATTTCCGTTAGCAAGTCCGTATGTAAAATGTATGTCAGCATACTCTGCATTGGCAAAGTTTACCATTTTTCAAAAATAATCACAATAATAATAAAAAAAACTATTTTACTATGCGTCAAGATATAATTTTTGACAGGACAGCATGAACATAACATTGGAATAAACTTACAAGCCCACTTAATACTTTCATTTTCAAAGATTTCGCGAATCAATGAGAAGATGGGATGCATCGATTGATTCAAATCAAAATATTTCGAAAACGGCTGCTTGTAGCGACTTTTCAAAACCGTACCTTTTTGGCGTAAAAATGGTAGAGGAATTGATTTTTTACCTAGAAAATGTGATGCATAAATGCACGACAAAGTTGTGTCTCCCCAAAAGAGACAAAGACCTGTAGGCGGACAAAGTTGTGACTCCCCAAAAGAGACAAAGACCTGTAGGCGGCGCCTCCTACAATTAAGGTCCAAACTAAGATCAAATTTGAATTTCTCATAATAAAAAATTCCCACACCAGTTTTCGTTCAAATATCGACATTATTTCAAAATGTATTTACGAAAAACCAAAATATGTTTTTTAACACCTTTTAAATAAGCTTGGGGAATCCGTCACTTATAAATAACGGAACCCAATTCGAACTATTACATGACACCCTGTATATCTAACGAACTCGCAAATTTCAGAATTTTAATTCAATAATTGGGGGAAATATGGGTGATAAGTCAAAAAGTAGGGACGTCCACAATTCTTCTAAATTCATTGAAAAAATATTCAATTCTAAAAATCAAAATCTTTAACTGTATTTTATTGCTGTTAATTATCTGTAAATTATCATTTGGATAATTTTCATTCGAATAAGTGGATGGACTATGAATATGAAGTGTTTTGTGGAAAGAAAAATGAGTTTCTTGTATTCATGAACAATTGCTATCGGTTGAAATGATACTAGGAGGCATTTTATTGCCTTGTCTAGAAGCACTACTAGAAAATATTTCATCGTGATGATGTTTAATATATTCAATCATTTTTTTAATAAACACTACTCTACAAAGTTTGGGTATGGTATCTCGTATATGGTGTTTGTAACACAATAGCAATTGGATTGTTCAACTGACATTGTATACAAGTTTGTGGTGTTTGTGATATTTATTCGAAAATTGAAGTTACCATTCAACCAATACAGCAGATCTCTTTCACCAATGAATTAATAAACAAAAATTGGAAAAATATTACATCGCCTTCTCGAGGTGACAAATGAATTGATCAATAACAATACCCAAGAATATTCAAAATTGAAGTAAAACACGATGAATAGAAGAATGAATAGAATGAAAAACAGAATGAGGTGAAACCAATTTTTTCATAATGCCTGCCCCATCCATTCACCTCCAATTGAGTAGATGTTTCCACTTATTTCTGCCAAATGCCAAAACTATGTATGAAACTATCGAGAGAAAAACAAACCTGTCCAGTTATGGGGTTTCATTGAAAATACGAAAATTTCATATATTGTACAATGTTTCATTGTCAACAAAATTTCACTCGCTTCATATATATTATCTCGTATCAATAATGTTATCGACTGTTGTCGTTATTCGGCTCAACTGATGCACAGAAGGTGGTTTAATGATAATGTTGTTCAAACTCTTGTTTTATTACTTCGTTGATGAATTAGTGTAACCTACTTCTGAGGGTTGATAATGGTTATGATGATTGGGTGGTGACAGATGCACTACGACTCAACTAGATATATTGTGTCCCTATTCTTCCAGCTATAGCAACAAATCGAAGAATTTGAGGATATCGAGGGGATCTGATCGTAGTATTCCTCCCACTATCAGCTGGTATGTTCCCAGGTTCCTCAATCTTTCCTTAATTCACAGCATCGCACTCTTATAGAACGTGAATGGATGTTTATAGTTTTTCCTCGCAGAACCAACCTCTGCTGCCTAGTTTTCTGAGGTGTTCTCTGAGTTTGAAGTGCCCCGTAATAGACTTGAAACTAGTGATTTGCATTTTTCTCGGTTTAAGTAGCCGAGGGACTTTTCAGTCTGCCGCATGCCTGGTAGTGTTTGCCATCGAACTATTTTCAATGCTTCTTCCTCTTCGTTGAGCTTCTCCTGGCAATACGAATTTTCCCAGCTACAGAATGGCTCTGGACCAATCAGTGGCATTGATGCCCCCTTTTGTGTCAGGACAACCGCTTGTTCTTCTCCCTATAGTTCGACGTGCCCTGGCATTTTCGAGTTGATAATTGGGAAACGCTTTGATGGCCGATTTGAATTTCGATGTTGTTTCTTTATGTAGTCCCTATAGAGGTTGATCTGTTTTAATCTTTGGATAAGGAAATAGGTTTTGAGTATTCGGTGTGAGGCCCAAAGAAGTATGCTCCAGTTCCCCCGGAGGTCTTAGACCTGTTTGTATACCATATTTCTATGATCCACTATCTTTTGTTGCTCGTGGTGTCCCACTTTCACCAGCCTGATATGAGCTCTCTTCTACAATGTGGGGAGGCGTTGAGTGTGGTATGACCTCTAGGACTGCTATTGGACTTGATTCCGTTGCTCCTATTATGCAGAGGAATTCTCCAAAGTTTTCCTTACTATGACTAGCTTGGTCCTGCCATGCTACACTATTGCTCCTCAGGTAATCATGAGTCTCTCAATCATTGTATACATTCATCGCGGTATTGTGGGTTACAGCCCTATATTTTGCCTACGATTCTTTTGCATATTATAAGGGAGGCTAGTGCCTTGCTAGTGACTTTTTCCACGAGTCGGTTCAAAAGTAGTTTCGAGTCCAGGGTAGGTCCTAGATACTTCACTCGCTTCCATTCTCAGTCTCATCTGTCAAGATAAACTAGCCTTAAGTGTTGGAGCTTTCTTCTTCTAGTGAAGGGTATCATTGATTTTCAACCCTTCTGGTAAGCTCCACCTCTTAGTGAGTCCGAGCCCTCTGTCTATAAGATCACAAAAGTTCCCTCCGTACTTGCCATTGGCCACTGACCACAACTCTGGTGCTGATTTGAATGCTTCTGTCCCCAACTCAATTTCAGCAATTCTTGTGGCCAGCAGTTGGTTCGTCCGTTTAGATGTAGTTTCCTCCACTCATTGTTGCAATAATACTCTTTCCACTGCTATGCTCCCCATGTATCTAAGGAGGCGCAGATGCCAATTTGGTTTTGCTCGAGTGATTTCTGGATATTTTCGGTGAGCTCTGTTGATTTGCCCATTCAGAACGCATGCTTACCTCGGTTCAATTACAATTTGTCTAGTACCTCGATTCTGATGTACTGATCTACTACCTTCTTCAGTATTTCCGATAGGAAAGACAGAAGACAGATTGGTCTAAACGATTTTGGAAGAATGACATCTTTCTTTCCTGCTTTTGAAATGGGAGTCACCCTTGCCCTTCTCCAGTTGTTGAATATATACCCTAATGCTTTACTGCTTCTGCTATTTTGATTATATATGGTCTTCTGCGCATTTTTTAGATGGGTGAAAAGAATGGCATCAAGTCCTGCGCACTTGTATGGTTGGAAAGAGTTGATTGCCCTCGCTGAATTTTGGGAAGTACCTATGTTTCAGCTACTTCCCAGTTTTTTTGCCTGGGGTAATTGTAGGCAGCCTGTCGTCTATTAGATTCATATGGCGTGCTATCTGAAAAGTGCTCTAGAAAATGAGCCTGCTGCTCTTCATCCTCTGTGTAGCCTGGCTGCCACTGGGCAAGGAGTGATCTTCTCACAGAAGTTCTTGGAGCTTTTTCGCTTTGCCTCCCTTATTTTTTTATCATAGTTTGTCAATCTTACGGTGTAGCCCAGCCAGTCTCCCCTCCCGCTTGTCTTCATTGAACAGTTGACGTTCTTTGGATCTCAGTTTTGATGTACTCTAAGTTACCTTTCAGAATGGTGATTTATTTGTTCTAGTCTACCTTTCCAGGATTTCTGGTGAAGATTGATTTCGTTTTCAGTCCATCCACGTCAAACAATATTATTTGTACTGTAGCGTAGTATTGTTCCATGCAATACTTCTTGTCTGGCCCTAGTTGAAAAAATGGGTGTGTAACCCTTGTTCAGTATATTGAGGTTAACTTAAAAAATGAATTTTGTTAGTTTCCCACCTTTTCAATTGGTGTCTGTACTGTCCCAGTTGGTGTTGTGGGCGTTGGCATTACATCTAATCTGGAGGGAAAGTTTTTCCTCTTGCAGCATTCTGTTAGCCTCTCAATTTTTTCTGGTAGCGCTTGACTACCTCCAACCCTGAGGCTTTGACGATGTCGAAGAACCCATAATAAATGTAGTTAACGTTGACCCGAATAGGTATTAGGTCCGTCGTCATACATTCTGAAAGACGAACAAAATTAATGTTCCTGGTAGAAATGCAAGTCTTGGGTTTCATTACTGGTGTCGCAGTACACATTACCTCGTATGTTCTGGCTCCTGTAGATCAAATGTTTTTGAATCAGCAATATTCCTAGATGCACCCTATCGCCTATGGTGAATGTTTGCCTGTGCTAGCCTGGTGTGGGTGGCGATTCTATTTGCTATGACTGCTATTAATCTGGAGTACTGGTTCCCTCGTTATCTAGCAGCATGTCCTCCTGTTCGCTGTTTTCAGTATCGCAGAGCTCGATGATGTGCTGTTTCATCAAGGGATGGAAACCTCTCACATTTCAAGCAAACATCACCGATTCTTTCACACATTTGGTCGAAAAATCCACGGTTTCAGTTTTTGCCATTGTCAAGCAATTACAATATATGAAATATCGTACACAAACCATAGAGAAATTTGAGACATATTGGAATCTCATTCGATATACAAGCATTTATAATAAAAAAGCTGCGAACAAATACTCAAGTACTCTCAGTTTCATAATTTCCATAATGTCATTGAGAATTAGTAGAATCGAATTCTCCACATCATTCGAGTTCCTGAAGACTGGCTGGATGCTGTGGTGTCACACAATAAAAAATTGCACAAGTAAACCTTTCACCACAGCGATATGCGCATTTTGACAATTAAATTATCATCAGTAGGTGAACTACACCAAATGAATTATTACAAAATATACCAAGTGTATCTAATTGGGTTATTTTATCCTCATTTCTCTTCCACAAATCACTAATGGGATTTCGTGATTCTATGAAAATAAAAGTAGACAAGGTAATACATCGGCCTTTCATTGTCATCAAGTAAAACTTTTCATTATAGTTTATGTGGATAACTATATTCCACAGGAAATTTCATTTTTCACTGTAGTTGACCAGTTTGATCATTTTCGAATTATGAATATTAATTTTGTGACCAGATTCGATCATATGATCCACTAAACTCCTCATGGGCCACATATTCGTGGATCCTTTTGGAATTTGAACGTTTTATCCAACCGTTTAGTGAATAAAACAACCACTCTGAGATAAACGACGGAAACCAAAAGATTCATGCTAATCCCATTCAAACCAATACTCTAGAGAAGTCTCACAACTATATTCCGGGATGTAGATTTCCAAGCAGTTTATAGCAATAAGTTTTAGAAACGTTATTAGGAATCCCGAAGGACAAAACCGACATGCTAGATAAGTCGGGAATTTATGAAATTAGCTGTCAACATTGTGACAAGATCTATCGACTTCAATCAGACGAAATGATCAATTTCTAGAAGGTTTCACGAACACGTGGCCCATGCTACCTACCGAAGGAAGAATAAGTCAGGTGTAGCGGGCCATATGATCAAATCTGGTCACAAAATTATTATTCATAATTTGAAAGTGCTCAAACCGGTCAACGACAGTAGAAAATGTCTGGAGAGTTTAGTTATCCACAAAAATTCATAATAAAAATTTACTTAATGACGATAAAAAACCACCAAGATCCCATTAACGATTTGGAGAACAGTAATAAGTATTTAATAACCAAATTAGAAACACCAGGTATATACAGTGCATTCCATTTAAAACGAGCCACCCTGAATAACTTTTGGTACAATGATTTTCAGGAAAAATAAAAAAACACGTCAACAATAGTATACAGGGGGACACATTTTGACATATTCACATTTGATGTTACTTCCACTATCGCACCCCCAGAGCATGTCACCATTTTTTTTTGAATGGATCACCCTATATTGTTTCGCATTATCAGATGATCCATGATGAGCAGATTTCAACAAAGTATAAAACATATGGTCTGACGCATATGGTTCGGGAG
Source organism: Gonioctena quinquepunctata (assembly GCA_018342105.1). Lineage (NCBI taxonomy): Eukaryota > Metazoa > Arthropoda > Insecta > Coleoptera > Chrysomelidae > Gonioctena > Gonioctena quinquepunctata. The sequence continues at coordinate 8,526 of JAFIRS010006078.1, read as the reverse complement.
CTACAAATTATTTGGTTGAAAACGAGCCACCCTGAATAACTTTTGAAACAATGATTTGCAGTAAAATAACGAGGTCAACAATTTATACAGGAGGCCATTTTGTAATATTCGTTCTAGAGACAAATGAAGCAATAAATCAGAAAAAGAGATTTTTTATTAAATTCTTGAATCAAAATCTGATGACTTGACAATGAGAAGAAAAGAAATGTCTATAGTAAATGTTCAAAAACAATTTCACCAACTTCCGTACAATGGTACAAACGAGCTCCCATTGCCGCCCTCACATGGTTGAGAATCTCGGGAGTTATTTCTCTGCAATGCCTAATGATCTTCTCTCTCAAATCTTCTAATGTTTTGATCTCATACACTTTAGACTTCAAATGACCCCATAGAAAGAAATCTACAGGGTGAGATCCGAGACCTAGTGGCATTCTGTAGACCTCTTCGCAATCCAGCGACCAGGAAAATGATCATCCAAAAATTGTCGCACTGGAGCTGCATGATGAGGAGGTGTACCATCCTGCTGAAAAACTATTTCTTGTTCGAATAAATTCATATCCTCCTCAATTGCCCTATTGATGCACGGTATCATTCGATTGTCCAACATATTCAAATATTTCTCACCAGTCAAATTACCATCGATAAAAAAAGGTCCTATGATGTGGTCACCTGAAATTCCTCCCAAACATTCAGTTTTTGAGGTCATTGGGTATGAACTTGACGGTATAAATGAGGATTCGTATCACTCCAATATCGACAATTTTGCCGATTCACCTCTCCATTCGAACTGAACGTACTGTCATCCGAAAAACAAATTTTATTCAAGAAATTCTGATGCAACTTGATCCGTTTAGTGAGACTTTCACAAAACTCAATACGTCTATCGAAATCATCTTCGTTCAATTCATGAACTAGTCTAATCTTATATGGATGAAATATGTACTTATGAAGGATCCTGAAAACATTTGTACGACTGATTCCTGATTCTCGAGATAACAGATCCAGTTTCCATAAATTTGTTCAATAATTCCGAAACGTATTTGTGTCGTACATTTCTTCCTGGATGATTATCATTGAACATACGGGCAGCAGCTCTAGCACTATTTCCATTCTGGTAGTACAAACTCACTATTTCAATCCGTTCCCGAAGCGTATAAACCATTGCTTCTCAATAATTCACAAAAACAGAAACACCAATTGTAACTTCACCTGGTAGGTAATCGTTTTTGTAGAATGAGACAAATACAAGATAAAGAGGATATCGAATTCAAACTTAACTAGGCACAATAAGACTTTTTTGAAGTTACTTCAAAAAAAACACCTATGAAACCTAGTTTATAACAGATTGTACAGAAGTTCATACAGGGTGGCTCGTTTTCAACTCAAATAGTTTGTAGCTCCCGAACCATATGCGTCAGACCATATGTTTTATACTTTGTTGAAATCTGCTCATCATGGAGCATCTGATAATGCGAAACAATATAGGGTGATCCATTTTTGAAAAAAATGGTGACATGCTCTGGGGGTGCGATAGTGGAAGTAACATCAAATGTGAATATGTCAGAATGTGTCCCCCTGTATACTATTGTTGACGTGTTTTTTTATTTTTCCTGAAAATCATTGTACCAAAAGTTATTCAGGGTGGCTCGTTTTAAATGGAATGCACTGTATTGTAATAACATATAATATAATTTATTCAGTATAGTTCACCTACTGAGGATGATAACTTAGTTATGAGTGAATAAGTGTGGTGAAGGGGTTACTTTCGCAATTTTTCATTTGGATTCCTGCTGTGAATTTTTTATTCAATCCAATGAGGGGCGCACTAATAACACTCAGCACTCACACATATATGAAAATGCAAATTCGGAGCACCTTAAAAATACTGCGATAACAAGAGCTCGTAACTATATGGATTTGAGACTTTCTCGATGTTTTTTTTATGATTTTTGAAGGTCATATACCAATTGTTTTTTTTTTTCAGATCACGTTTGGACTTATTGAGGCGAAAACAATACCAGCAGAGAGGTTCCATAACACTTTTATATTCCACTGTATCATTTATGAATAAATGAGTTTACAGAAATTGAACGTCTTCATTTCATATTTATATCTTAATCTTCAGAGACATCTCCACAATTTTGCGTTTGTGAAGATCAGACATGGAAAAGATAGAGAAGGAAACAAAATAGTTTCGGATCAAGATAACCACATAATTCTTACCAGAAACTCAAGCCGTATTACAAACCCTTACTGTCAAAGTTGTTGATCTCACAAATAGTGACAACGAAAACATTATAGTTTCATTATTCATTATGATCTACATGTATAAACGAACTTTATTCGGTGATTAAATGTTTTCAAGGGTATTTTCCATCTGAGATGAGATAATTTTGGTTCAACTCCTCAGTTAAACACAGAAACGTAGTTTTCACGTTTCATTACAAGATCAATGTACGATATGTAGTCAATGAAAGGGCTGAGTATTTTATTTTTCATTTTTCTATTACCCAGTCTCACATGAGACACCAGCCAGTGCAGACGTGCAGTGAGTGATATCGGTGTGTAAGATTGTGAGTAATCAGTGATAAGTGATGTCGATTAAACGTGATAATACCATAGTGTGGGACTTTAAAAATTTTCGAAAAAACCCACGAATTTATCGCTACACCGGTGGATTTGGGAAAAATGCAAATTCAATGTAGATCAAATAGGTGGAATACAGTATGGTCACATCCGCTACAAAGTCCCTATGAAGTTGATAACAGATTTGCGGGTGAAATTGACAATCCAAGAATTCGAAGATGGTACCATCCGTTTTGTGGATGAGAATGGTGTAGAACACGTGGTATACATAGCCGAAGAAGTTGACGATGTTATGGTTCGACTATTCGATTTTCCGTTAGACATGGAAAATGCGATCATAAAACAGAAATTGTCGCAATATGGAATTGTGAAAATAATCAGAAACGGACTTTACCAAGGGGAGGAACTTTTCGAAGTTAAAACTGGAATTAGAACGGCGTGGATAACGATGGCAAGAAGAATCCCGTCATATATCTCCATTGGAAAATTAATGTCAATGGTGACTTATCGTGATCAAGTAAGGACTTGTTTGGTTTGTGATGGAGCTGGACATGAAAGGAGGGAATGCCCGAAGCGACCAATGAATAAATTATAGGAAATATGGAGACCAAATGCACCATATGAAGAACCAGAACAAAGTGAAAAACGAATGAAAAAAAAAGGAACGAAATAGAACCAGACGTAAAGCCAATTCAACGAACAAAATTTACAGATGACCCAAGAGATAAAAATGAGAAGGAAATTTGAGGAAAAGAAAGTTCAGGAAGTGAAATAGGATCGGATCAAGAATGGAATATGGAAAATACGGAAGAGGACATAATAGAAGCGACAGAGTTTGAAGAGAAGGATACAAGAAAATCTGAAAAGTGAAAGAGAAAAACAAAGTTCGAGTCCGGAAGAAGGAAAAAAGTTACCATAAATCAAAATTAAGTTAACTCCTGAGTGCGTAATCATAAAACCCGGGTTTGGAAACTCGGAGTCTGAAGTCTAGAAGTGAAGTGAACCTGTGGTTCGTAATAATATTACTTCATTCCTTCCTGGTCTTTGTTCGTTTTGACTATCTATTACAGACACAATCTCTCACCAACTATATCATTGATGGTTATGTTACGAACAATTGTGACTATAAACTGTGAAGTTCTGAAAAAGATTGTAAAACAAACGTTATTAAATGACTTCATCAAAAAATATTATATCGACAATAAAATGTTCTTTAGGTTATCAATTGATTAGTAATATTGGGGATTCCCAAAGGGGTACAGGTATGATAGTAAGGGAAGTATTCGATATAAAGGACATCATGTGTTCAGTGGACGGCAGAATTATCTCAGTATCCATTAATAATGTAAGATATATAAATATCTTTCGAATGTCTTTCGAATTATGGTTCACTCTTTCGACAGGGTGAACCATAATTATATGTGGGTAGTCTTGAGGAAAACTGGTCTCGATCAAAAAGTAATTTAACTTCTCAATCATGTATATATTGGCGCAAATTTCAAGGTCCTGATCAATGGTTTTCTTTCTAAATAATTGAACATTAAAACTTCTATACGACAAAGCTGTCCGATGTCTATGATTTTATTCAGTTTGGCTTTGAAACCTCTGATACGTTCAATAGATTTTATGGTGAGAGGAATTGAAAAAAACAGTAAAAGTCATAAGGTCTCAGCTTATGCTGATGATGTATCTTTTTTCATCACAGATGAAATAGACTTTAAGAACTCAAATATAATTTTCAAAATATACGAAAGACAAAATAAATATGACCAAGTCTTTGGGAACGTTTGGTGACAACTCGAGACAAAATAAATACAGGATTACCCTGTCAAAACCAAAGTAAACGTTTTAGGTATGGGGGTTCCGTGAAATTTCAACGAGATGGTTAAAGCGAACTGGGAAAGGGTGCTGACTAACATCCAGACAATACTAATGCTGAACCATGTCAGAAACTCAAATTTGATCAGGAAAGTGTGGTTTGTCAATATTTATGTTCTGTCGAAACTCTGGTATCTGGCACAAATACTACCCATGAATCGCCTTCACTATCACCAAATTGTGATGTGTACAGGGAAATATATATGGCAAGGGAATCTATATCGAGTTGCAAAACAGCAACTGTACCTAGCCGCGAAGAGAGGTGGTCTGCACCTGATAAATATAGAAAGAAAGGCCACTGCTCTGTTTTTGAAAACTCAACAACTATCATGGACAAATGAACTGAACAAAGTCTCCCACAAATCCACGGTGAACAAAATATTCGAAAATGGAACTGCTGATCTACATTCAGCTCTCAGCAATGTGAATGGTCACTTCAGTAGAGATAAAAGTTTAACCGCAAAATTCATATACAAAATTCATTGACAAAACAGTGCACAGACCAACTGTCGAACTCAAGTACCCCCAGTATGGAAAAATATTTGGAGGAAGATTTTGTATAATCTCAATATTCCTACGAAATGGAGATCTAGTGCATACAAAGCAATTAATGCCACTTATCCAGTAGGCCAAAAATTGAAAATGCACGGAATCCGTGATACGGATTCATGCGAAAATCCAGATTAAAGTTTAGTCCATAGAATAAGTATTTTTGGTAATGCTAAAAATCGGGAATGGCCCCAAACACATATGAAGGGAAGTTCAGAACAAAGTAAAAGAAGCAGGAAAAAAATATATTCATTTGACATAATAAATAAAAAGACTTAAATGTATAGTGTGGTCTAATAAAAATAAATAACTTTTTCATGAAATAAATAAAGGTAAAGGGGGTGAAAAAGAAAATTTAAAAAAAATTTTTTAAAAAAAAAGAAAAAAAAAGTTTAAAAAAAAAAATGTATATGAAAATACAGATGAATATGGTAAGATAAATATAAAAAAAAGATAAGATAATAAATTCCATGAAAAAAAATGAATAATGAGAAAGAAAAACAAAATATAAAATACATGGATAAAATAAGTAAAAAAAATACAAAAAAACAAAGACCCATAGTTGAATCGGGGAGATACAAAAAATAAAAAAAAAAAAAATACATTTAATTTAAAGAATAGGGTAATTTTTTTTTTTGATCCACCATCGGTTCTATCATGGAAAAAAAATGTTCTGGGAGCGGAGAATTTTTCAGGTACTTTTTAAAAAATTTTTTGGGTAAATGTTTTATGCTTTAGGGGGGGGTTTTACTTTTTGGGCCAATATAGGGGAGCCCTCGTAAAGGATTTTTTCAAAAGGGGGGTTAAAAAGTTGGCCCCCGAATCATAACTGATGAGGGGGTGGCTCTTTATCTATATGAAATAAGTTATCCAAAAAAAAAAAAGCTGACGAATATCCATAATCTGTGATGCATTTACAGATCCTCAGTAGAATATCTACGGGTCTTGACAAACTATTTTCGGGAAATTTTTTTTTGTAAATTTCGGTGGATTGATGTATGTACCCCAGCTCGCCCCATGCCTGTATTCCGTATCTGAGATGAACCCTTTACAAGGGCAAAATACAAGGTTTTCAATTTTTCTGTTGGAAACTCTTCCGTGTTTGAGGGTTATTATTTTTAAATTTTTTTATCAGGTTATATGTTATTCCACCCTCAAATGCCATCTAGAAACCCCCCAGGATTTTTTTTCTTCCAGGGGGCCTGTGGCCCAGGGGCCCAGCGTCGATCTTGGTCAACTTTTCCACCTGGCGGGGGCTCGATTCCCGCAGCTGGTAAAAAATTTTTTTCGGCCCCAAGAGTGGTTTCGGATCCCACTATAAAAGGTAAAGGTCCCGTGATCTTAGCTCGTACAAGTTTTCATTAGCTTCTGAGGGTTGGTCAAACAACTAAGAAAGCGGTTAAAAACAATTTTACAATTTTTTACTGATTGGATACCATGTGTCCTTCCGTTGATGTTTATATTGATCTGTTGCATATTTGTCATGCCGGCCGCATTACAGCTAAAAGGCAGAAATTTCGTTTTTTTTGAGATTCATGGTAAGGAGTTTGTGATCAAACCAGTCTACTATTACCTTGAGGTCTTTCTCTACTTTTTTCTCTAGATTTGACCAAGTATCTGCTTCATATAAAACACCAGTGTCGTCTGCAAAACCTATTATTTCTCCACTTATTTTCAAGCTGAATAAAGTTTGTTTGAAGGTTATGTGAGATAAAATTATATGATCCGTTAACGTTGTGAAAAAGGGTGATTTGATTGGAAAAATATAGTTTCTATTACAAAACTGTGCTAAAACCACGTGATTGAGGGTGGTGTGCGTGTGATTTTTTGGTTAGAAAAAAAGACTACTGTTGAGGGTTTCCAGTGGCAGAAAAATTACATTATTTTGACTTTTGGAGGTGCGTATCTCGGAAAGTATTTCAGACCGCCACGTTTTCGAATTAGTGTTCAGGAGGTAAAAATTTATAAAGATTGGCCTACGGCATGAATCAAATCGCACGAGTTCACTGGAAGGATATTTACCCAATAACTAATTTTTTTGACATTAGTGATGGCCAGAATCGAATACTTGGGAATGAATACAACCCCAAAATTTAATTAATAACGTACAATTTTTTGAGCCAATTATAACTCACCATCGTATATTTAAAAAGCTATGACGGCTCAAACAATGACCTTCACAACAATACATTCTTGAATCTGTTGCAAGTTTTTGACACATTTTCCGTATTTGTTCATTGTTTGGAACATATATAAATAATTTTCTTGGCGTTTTATAGTTGTGCTTTCACACTGGGGCACTATACAGTTCTTGTAATACGAGGTAATCAATTTTATTTAAATAGAACTAACTGCCATGAACAGACATGATTGTTTGTTTTCCACGGCGTGACGTCATTCAAGACGCCAGGGCAGTCTGAAGCGGTTTCGAGGTATTTTAATTGATTTGAAAAAAAAATACTTTTAAATGTTCGGTTTAATTTTTTTTTTAAAGGTCAACTAGCCTTTAAATTTAAATGATACCAACAGATTGTTCATTATTGTCCAATATAGTCGCCCCCGCCCTCAATTAAAGGGAATTTGAAATTTTCTAAGGCTAAAACGGTGATTGCACCAACAGGACAAAAGTCGATAAAATAAGGGGAAAGAGAGAGAGGGTGGGTTGTGGATGAGGGCAAAAATAGTCCAATACTGGTCCAACGTTCCGTGATTTGATGAAAACTTATCGGGCCTATAGTAAAACTTTTTGCAAATTTAAAAAAGGGAAATTTAAAAACCAAAAAAATCTGAGAGGAAGGCAAAAAAAAATTAAAGCATAAACTCTGTACATACCTCAACTAAATCACATGTTTCAAAAAAAAACAACAAATCTAAGGAAAAAAAATCAATCAAAAAAATGGAAGAGGTTGTTTTTTCAATTAAAGGCCTTTCACTACAAAGTCTTTAGATGGGGAAAAAAAACCGTTGTCAAAAATCGTAAAAATAAACTTTTTATTTCACTTAAATTTACAACTTAATTTATATTACGCCACGTATGTGATCGTTGGGTCTTCAGACGTCCGGCCATCTTGAGGGCTACCTTTTATTCCTCCAGAATTTCCGATCTTTTAATTCCGGGTTGGCGACCGCATGTTCCCCCGTTTAAATCGACCGTTGCCTCCCCGGCAGAGCGACTGGATTTCCCGAACGTCTCCACGGATGACCTATCGCCGCGGAAGGGGGGGGGACAGGTCCGGCCTATTTGTTACATTGCCCCCCTTTTTAAAAAAATTTCGTCCCGAACACCTTTGGGTATGACGATATTGCATGACTCCCATTCGACCGTAGTTCGATGGGAACCTCCCGGTCTTCGATCGGGCGGGGAAAAGGGTTCAGCAAACCAAAATCTTGACGCCGCTGGTCTGAATATCGCCCCAGATACATGACTTCCGTCCCCAAACCCCCCAATACCACAGGACAATTTTGAATTCAAAACCCCGACTGGCCCACCATAGTATCCTTGTTTGGGACACT
>JAFIRS010006077.1:0-43360 GCA_018342105.1 Gonioctena quinquepunctata | reverse complement strand
TTCACTCAGATATATTGGTACTCAGGGAATTCTCGAAGGAACAAACTTATAGACATAAATATTTTTTACACGCCATTAGGGAGATTTTTCTGGGTCTGAAAGAACACTCTCAGGCATTTTTACATAAGAAGGCATAAAAGGGGTCGACGCTCTATGAGTCCCTATTAAGAAATATGCAATCATCGGGCTTTAACTTATAATTTTCCTTTTCTATGGACGATATCGAAGTCAAACTTGACACTCCAGCCAGTTAATTTTTCAGTGAGATCCTTAATCTTACTGAGCTAGCAGCGTGGTCTGTAATGATTTGCCTCTAAACTGACCTCTTTTCTTACCCCTGAATAAGTTATTGATTGACGGATGGTTTCCTAACACTAAGTGGTTGGCATCTTCGGGTTCAAAAATTTTAAGTTCCATTTAATTTTTGTAGTTTTAGCCGACGTCGTACTCAACCTCACGAATAACGATTCCATGATGGCGGCGAAAATAATAACTGTCTTTTTAACCGACGAAACCAAAAAGGAGGAGGTTCTCTAGTCGACGCGTATATTTTTTTTTATGTATGACCATGCATAACTTTTTACTAAGACGTCCGATTTCAAAAACTCTTTTTTTAGTGGATATGATGTACTTCGAAGTTGGTCCCACTTGAATATGAAAAATGAAATCCACCCCTAAGAGTAGCAAAATGAAGGATATTGATCACTCACCCTCTGAATTCTGGTCCGTTAACCGATTCTATCAGGCATAACTTTGTACTGTGTTCTTCGATTTGGATGATTCTTTTTTATTGGATAGGGTATACCTTATAGTTGATTATATTAGGATTTCGAATGGGATTATTCACTCTTACTGGTAGAAAAATGGGGGATAATTGATTTTTCACTTGTGAACATTGGCACACATATGTAATTGACAATGACAGATCGCTACTGTCATTATTTTTGTTCTCCTACATCCGTCACAATCATAATATACTATGAGAGGATGGAATAATGTACAGAGTAATGAAATAAACTAACCAGAACAACAAAAATAATTTATATTACAACAAATAGTAAAAGTAGATAATCATATTATTTAATTGGTAATAGTTGAATAAGGTGGGTAAGTAAGTAAGTATTTTGGAAATAATGAAAAACAAGTAGGTAGTAATTAGTAGATTCCAGCCACAAAAAATTAAAAAATAATTTTTTTTTAACAAAAATTAAACCGACAAAATACGGAACTGAAAAGTGAAAAATAAAATGAACCTTTTTAGTCTCAATAACTGAGCTCCCAAACTAATGTAAGAAACTTATTTTGAGTCGGCGCAAAAACGAACAATCAACGAAGATCATTGAATTACCCCAAAAAAATCATTAGAATGTCACCGCGCAACTCGATCCCATCATTTTACGCCTTACCTAATTCATTTGCTTGTTTGTTTGGCGCCGACTCAAAATTAGTTACTTACATTAGTTAAGGAGCTTAGTTATTGAGACTAAAAAGGTTTATTTTATTTTTTACTTTTAAGTTCCGTATTTCGTCGGTTTAATTTTTTGTTAAAAAGTTTATATTGTTGCTTTATATTTTTAATGAGTTGCCATAAGTTCTCATCATGATCACGCGGCAAATAATAATTTTGGAGTCTATCTACTAATGAATCCCAATCTTTGAGTGGATTTAACGTTTTAAGTCTTTTGTCTTTTATACCATAATAACCCATTTTCAGAAAACAAATCAACAGCGCTTTAATAAAGTTGAGCTTTATAAACCTGCCGCGCTTCCGCCAATTCACTAACCCTTTTCTGAAATTTTTTAATGCCCATCGTATTATTTGTTCCATCGATATATATATATATAACTATATATATATATATATATATATAACTATATATATATACTGGGTGGACCTCCTCTTTTCCTCTCGGGAATGTATAGATGGGGTCAAAGAATCACCAGTACTTCATATAACTTTTGTTCCTAAAAGCCTTCGATACCAAGTTACGGGCCCTCGAAGTTACAAAATGAAATATGATTTTCTTTGATAACTTTCAAAGTGAATATTCAAAATCATCTTAATTCTGGTGATTGACTAAACAAATGAATTCCTTCGATGAGCTTTCATGCAGGAGTCAGTTGTTTTGCTACAAAGTCAGGAACGGACTACCCCCAAAACTTTGAAATGACAGATAATTTTTCAATAGTTTTCAACAAAATAAGGTTACGCAGACAATTTTCTGAATAAAAATACTCGTGTGGAAAGTCGATCGGAGCAACGATTCTTGATAAAAATGCAGTTTTACTCGATGACATCAAACCCGATCGTCCACCATTATTTGAAATGAAAAATTTTCACAGTAGAAATACTAATGCTAACGTTAATTCAACAACATTTTTAACAGGGATATTACAAAATATGCTAAAATAAAGTCGTATACAAAAAGTACAGTACCTAGTTGAAAGTTTCATTCACAAAGTAGATATTTCCTCAAATGAAATATCAAGTTATGTAGATTCGTGGTATTTTTGAACTAACAAGCTACTCCACTATGAAATATCGAATTCAGTCCATATTTTGTATGTACGCGTGGAATAAGCACGTTTCGTGTTGTGTTATCTGAATCTCATGAAACTCAACATTTGGATGTTGCAAATTCGTATTCACAGCTTGAATGTTGAGGAGTTTCACTGATAAGTATAATTTCATGGGAGAAAATCTTTAAACCGAAGATAAATTCAGCTGGAAAAACGCACATCGGAAGACATAACTAATAAAAAGCGAACGAATAAACTACAAAAACGGCTGCATATGAATAGGTGGAAAATATCCGGTGAATAAATTTATTTTCCATTTCTTGAACTGGTGTTGACAAAAACATCTTGTAGAAAGAAATAAAATTAGTGTGGATAAAAAATGACAACTGGAATGCGATTTTGTTTTGTTAAGTGGTGCGTTGTCATTGTACTGTCAATATTCTAATGGGACAGTTTGAAGTGTTTTGATATGGCCGAACAGTTTACATTCAACGAATATGCAGATATGCATGCATTGTATGGACAAGCATTTGGTAATGCTGCAGAAGCTCGTCGTCTGTATGCCGAGCATTTTCCCAATCGAACGTTACCGGCAAGAGAAACGTTCGAGCGTGTCGATCGCAGCTTGAGGGAGACAGGTATGTCTAATGGATAATTAATTGGAGCCTGTTGTTTTATTTCGATATTATTGTAGGTTCAATTTTGCCAAAACGAGGTGGTGAGGGCGCTCCTAGGGCTGTGCATACCGTTGTATTGGAGGAAAATAGTTCGGAAGCTATCGCTGATGATCCTTCAATGAGCATCAGAAACCTATCAGAACAGTTCGATACATCCAAGTCCACTAATCATAGAATAATTAGGGAACAACTGCTCCACCCTTATCACATCCAGAAGGTACATGCCATGACACCTGAAGATTTTCCAGTACGACTGGAATATGCCAATTGGTTCCTGGATAAGCAAAGAGAGGATATGACTTTCATTACTCGAGTTTTATTCACTAATGAAGCAGGTTTCAGTAGAGATGGAGTAATCAACTCTCATAATCTCCACATATGGGCCGAAGAAAATCCCCATGGGATATTGCAAACCAAACACCAACGGAAATTCGACGTGAATGTTTGGGCTGGTATCATAGGGAACTAACTTATAGGACCATTCGTTCTACATGACCGATTGAATGGAGAACGTTATTTGGAGTTCATTCAGAACGATTTGAATGGACTTTTGAAACATGTTCCATTGCAAACCCGAAGAGATGTGTTTATGCATGATGGCGCTCCTCCTCATTTTAGTTTGATTGTGCGGGACCATCTAAACCAGATTTTCCCCAATAGATGGATTGGTAGAGGTGGGTCATATTCATGGCCACCGTGATCTCCGGATTCAAATCCATTGGATTTCTTTCTGTGGGGGCATCTAAAAAGCCTCGTTTACGCTACACCTATTCACACCAGACTTCGTTGAATAGAATCACATTACATTGTGAAGCCATACGAAACGACCCTGGCATGCTATTTCAAGTGCAGAGACGGTGTTTGCGCCGACTAAGAAAATGTATTGAGAGAGACGGGGGTCATATCGAGCAGTTTTTGTAGTGAATTTTGCATTTCTGTTTGCTCATTTACACAATGAGTTTCGTAAGATGAACGTGTTTGCATGATAAAAATTCGTTATGAACATTGTACCCATCATTTCTATTTTAATTACAAATTAATCTTTTCGAATAATGGAAGACATCTCAGGTTGGATGTCGTCGGACAAAAATGCATTTTTATCAAAACTCGTTGCTCCGATCGATTCTCCACACGAGTACTTCCATTCAGGAATTTCTCCAGGTAACCTTGTTTTGTTGAAACACATTGACAAATCCCAGTCATTTCAAAGTTTTGGGGTGTGGACCATCGGGGGAAGTCCGTTCCTGACTTTGTAGCAAAACAACTGACTCCTGCATGAAAGCTAATCGAAGGAATTCTTTTGTTCAGTCAATCACCAAAATTTAGATGATTTTGAATATTCACTTTGAAAGTTATTAAAGAAAAACATTTTTCATTTTGTAATTTTAAGGGCCCGTAACTTGGTAACGAAGGCTTTTAGGAACAAAAGTTATATGGAGTACAGGTGATATTTTGACCCCATCTATACATTACCGAGAGGAAAAGAGGAAGTCCAGGGACACCCTGTATATCTATATATATATATATATATATATATATATATATATATATATATATATATATATATATATATATATATATATATATATATATATATTATATATATATATATATATATATATATATATATATATATATATATATATATATATATATATATATATATATATATATATATATATATATATATATATATATTTATATCGGAATTGAAAGATATTTCTCTCGTATATTAACAACAGTGGGGACCTCTGGTAATCGGCGGCCTCGAATTGCGGAACGACTACCTGATTTCAATAATTCGGAACTCGAATTGCGGACCAAACCAAGAAGACCCCTTTTTCAAAAACAATGGATTGCGGACTAGACTCAATTTTATACAACTAGGGTAAAGGTAATATAAATTAGGAAAAAATAAATCACTGTCATTTTACTATTTTTTATTTTATATAAGAAAGGTCTAAAAGAAATTAATTTTGAATATGTTTATTGAACAATTAAACCACAGTATTATATGGGGTATGAAATATGTATAAAAGTTTTGAACATGTACTGAAACTAAAATTTATTTATTGTTTATTTTATACATATAAGACAAACATTTCACGTAATTACATCTAGTAATTTTAGTGGTTCTCACTTTATAATCGTGCATTCTAGGTTTCACGGAGACAGATCGAAGTTTAATAATAGTAACTATTGAAACTGCCTTGATTTGTTTACAAAATTTAATATTGTTGGATTAGAAGAATGAAAATTTTCATTGAATTTCGAATGGAAACTTCCGCATGTATTCGTTGTTCTCTGTATGCTGTTTGTCATTTCAGCCCACATTTCTGGAGGAAACCTTGCATCTTCGCCAATATGAGAATCTACCAAGTAATCAGCGAATACGCTAACACGTCCATCATTCAGCATATCTTCCATCAAATCAAATGAGAAGAAATCTCCTACTCCACTTGGATTCAAGAAACGTGATCCAAAACATATTGTTACCATTTCCCTTTTACACTAATTTCATGATTTTATGAACATCCTGTTTATATTTTCAACAAATCAATTTATTATTGTATTCCTTCGTTAAACCAATGCTTTGCAGTTTTCTAAACCAGGCTTGTCCCAAGTGAAGTCCGCATCCAATTGTTTTTCAATCACTCGACGTTGCAATCATTGCGCTTGTTCGAAGTCTGCTGTCACTAGTTTAGCTTATAGTCCGGTGGGAGCGATGGATTATCTTCCAAGGACCCATGTTTGCGATATATCAAAATGGGACATGTGCAGGGCGATTTCTACTGTTATTCTACACATGGAATGGAAATCTACGACACGCCAGCGTGGTCGTGACAAAATGTACATGAAAATTAAACGAAAAAATTGAATATTCCAAAAATCAAAATGAAGGCGCTATAACTCCTAGTATAATAGAGTTATTCGAAATATTATTGTACTATCCAAGAGGTCCATTCACGTACTTGAAAATGAGCTATCAAAAATTTAAAAAAATAAAAAATTCCGAAAATAAGCATAAGTTTTCAATAAAATGTAATTTTTTCAACACGCTGAAAGTCACCCATAGTTCATCCGACTCAAATTATTTTTCCACCAAAAACTGAGAAATTCCCAAAGCAACTTTTCTTGTCGATTATGTATAGATCGATAGTGAATCGGCTGCAAGCATTTGAAGACGACGAAACATACCGTCCGCGATGCCATATTCGTAGCAGACTGTCGCCCGTCGTCAAGTAAAACACACAATTCTCACAGTTTTTACGTTAAGTTTGAAAAGAGTCGTAGAAGAAGATTGATTAATTCTGGTGGTAACATAATATTCATTATATATTTACGGAAAGTATTCATTTACTCGCTCTGTATCATAATCGAAATCAGGGTCAACATACTCAAGATGACGGTTCCTTCCTTTTTGTAAAGCTTTACATAAAATCTTTAATTTTTCGTGAACATCCCTACTAGTAACAATACCTCTTATTTCCAATTTAATATTTATCCCGTTGACGAGCAATTGATTTGGTTCCATTGTTGATGACATATCAACTTTTGTTTTCTTTTCTTACCACATTCTATTTTAGTAGTACGACTTATCATGAATTTCACCAAAAAACAATATCCCTCATGTCACCGCTCTGAAGGAATGAACATTATACAAGGAGTATAAATACCCCAATGATTTTTCTTAGAAATCAAATTCATTCAACGTCACTCCAAACCATATTCAAAAACATTATATTATTTTATCCCTTGACAACTATTCCGCATATAAACAGTTTTCTTTTTGCGGAGTCGTGAGGATGGCAAAAGGAAAACACCGATATAAAAAGATTCAGAAGAAATGCGAATCGCCCAACCACTAGATTCGAAGGAAGGCAAAATATATTTTCCGTACATGAACATTATAAATAAAATTCAATGAAAATTAGTTTCAGCCAGGTCCTTCAACAGTTCACCAAATAAAAAAAAAAGTTAAACTCATATATCCATTCGGGCCCTACGAACTGGTCGCCACTTGTGTAACCCTGTTTTTCCTTTTTGCTACTGGGCACAAATGCGAAGGTTTCTCTTCATTGTTCGGGAGCGGGCGTGGTCCTAGTAGGCATGATTATGTTTGAATTGAAAATATTGTCGTATGGGGTCGGCTTTAGAATAGCCCCATGGTAAATCCTGCCTGTCGTAAGAGGCGACTAAAAGGATAACCGTAGGTGGAAGATGGTCTCATCGCCCGGTGAAATACCACCATATCGACTTTGTGTGCTGTGAAATGGACCATTCCATGTTTCAGTGTTCGGTCGATACATTCCGGTCTCCCTCTTTCCTTTTCCCCAATTCCTCCTTTATTTTCAGGTGCATCCTAATAGTTATAATGATGAAGTCTCCTAGAGTGAAACACTCCGGAAGTAAAATACCTCTACATTCGGATTTCCGGGCGAGAGGTACTCGAGGGGACTCAACATTAAAAATTAATTTTTGCAACATCCGCGGACTCAACAAGAACATCAATGACGTCCACTATCACCTATAGACGGAAAAACCGGATATTCTGGCTCTAACAGAAACACAAGTAAACTCGTCCACCAACAAGGTCCATATGCTTTGTCCTGGTTACGAACTCCATTCTCGATTCAGGTTCAAAGGTGGAGTCTGCCTTTACGCCAAGGCTAACCTTTCATGCCAGCGTGAAGAGAGTTTGGAATCGAAAGACTTTGATGTGATGTGGTTCAAGCTATCTGATACCAAACTGACTAAGTTCCTCTGCTGCCTTTACCTATCACCTAATGAACCTTCATATAACGACCTCTTTGAGTTTTTATCACTCAAACTGGACTACATTCAGGAGAACCATCCAACAGCTGAAACCATAATCATGGGAGACTTTAATGTACATAACGCTGCCTGGCTCAAATTCTCTAACAAAACAGATGATGCAGGTCGTCAAGCCGAGGCCTTCGCCATCACTCATGGTCTAGAACAACTGGTCGAGCTACCAACCCGCATCCCTGATGTCAACAACCAGTCTGCCAATACACTAGATCTTTTCCTCACCACCAATCCTGACCCGTATAGAATAGAAGTTTGTGCCCCACTTGGAAACTCTGACCACACCCTCATCTCCACAACATGCTCTTTCCATTTACCATCGAGCTGCACAATACCACCCCGTCTCATGTGGCATTACAATTCGGCCGACTAGGAAGGTCTTCGTATGTTTTTCTCAGCGTTTCCATGGAAGAGAGTTTGTTTCTCTTCAGTAGATCCAACACGATGTGCTGAGACAATTTCTGAAATCATCATGTTGGGGATGCAAACTTACATACCGAATACCGAAAGAAGAACATCATCCGATAAGACCTGGTTTAACAGAAACTGCTCTAGAGCTGTGGCTTCCAAACAGGCAGCATACCATCGATGGCTGAAAAATCCGGGACCAGAGCAGCATATGTCGAGGCTAGAGGCATATGTAAAGAGACAATAGAATGCTCAAAAGATGCCCACAAAGCCAAAATAAGATCAAAACTTGCTGAATGTCCTAACGGATCCCGTTCATTTTGGTCTTTCGCCAAAGCTGTGGGAAGAAACTTCACTTCCAGCCATTTCCTCCCTAACCAAAGAAGATGGAACACTAGCAACGACTGCCCAGGAAAAGCCAATATCTTTGCGCACCTATTTGCTGGAAATTCCACTCTGGATTCATCGGGAAAACAACCCCCGAACATTACACCTATTGACAGTCACATGCCCGAGATCACCTTTCGCCAACGTACTATCAGAAAGATTTTGCTGGGTCTCAACACCAACAAAGCCTGTGGATCTGACGGAATCCCACCGATTGTTCTCAAGAAATGTGCCCCCGAAGTAACACCTGTTCTTTGCAAGTTGTTCAACCACTCTTACAATTTGGGGGTATTTCCGTCCAATTGGAAAATTGCAAGAGTACATCCAGTCCCTAAAAAAGGCAAAAAGGCCCTACCTAGCAACTACAGACCTATCGCACTGCTATCTATTATTTCAAAGGTCATGGAAAAAGCCATCAACATCGAGCTCATGAAATATCTGGAAGACTCAGGAATTGTCAACGATAGGCAATATGGCTTCCGCCATCAGAGATCAACTGGTGACCTGCTCGCTTACGTCTCACATATATGGCAGCTATCTATTGAAAAGTATGGAGAAACTTTAGCTGTGGCATTAGATATCTCCAAGGCGTTCGATCGAGTTTGGCACCAGGGACTCCTCGCCAAGCTTCCGTCTTATGGCTTGCCCCCTTAGCTGTGTTCTCTGCTCGCTAATTTTCTCTCAAACAGGTCTCTCCATGTAGTGGTCGATGGAGTTTTATCTGCCACTCTACTCATAAATGCTGGTGTTCCGCAAGGATCCATTCTCGCACCAACACTATTTCTACTTCACATCAACGACCTGTTGAAAGCAACTTCATGTCCAGTACACAGCTTTGCGATGATAGTACCCTCCATACCGCTTTCTTCCCTATATCAGCCCGTGAAACCAGAAATGAACGAGGAAGAAATGTTAATAATATAAATATGGACTTAGCAACAATTCTCGAATGGGGATCTGATAACTTGGTAGAATTCAATGCAAACAAAACACAAGCATGTCTTTTCTCTAGAAAAGCCGATCTCACTGTGCCTAACATAACTTTGTCAGGAGTAACCATACCACTGAAGCCATCCATATCGATGCTTGGTATTACTATCAGCAATAACCCTTTTCCTGGGAAAATCACGTGAGGTCCATTGCCAAAAGTGCATCCCAAAAACTTGGTTTCTGTTTCGTGCCAAGAGCTATTTCACCCCCAGTCAGCTGCTTATGATCTATAAGGCACAGATCCGACCTGTCCTTGAATACTGTTCCCATATTTGGAGTGCGGCACCTAAACATATCATGAGGCTATTGGATTCTGTCCAAAAAAGGGCAATTCGTCTCGTCGGTGATGCCTCGCTTACAAACTCGCTCACTTGTCTGGAACACCGTAGAAAAGTTGGCGATTTGTCTCTATTTTATAGATATTTTCATGGGCGATGCTCTTCTGAAATATCAACAATCGTTTCTGCTTTGGCAGTCCCTTCGAGATTAACCCGTCAAGTTCAGTCATCACACCCCTTCGTGGTCACTTTGGAGACCTGGAGAACATCACTTTCCAAAGACTCGTTCATCCAACGAACAGCGAGGCTTTGGAACTCATTGCCTAGGGAGGTGTTCCCCGAGGCATACAACCTTCAGAAATTTAAGAAGAACACCAACTCCTACCTTCTTTCCCTAGGTTCCCACGATGTTCTCTGAACATTACAGGATATCCCCTTTCGTGGGAACCAGAACATAAAAAAAAAAAAAAAAACATTGAAACAATAAAGTCTTTTGAAAATACAAACGGGTAAGCCACGATATAACAATTGGGGCAGTTATCGGTAGGATTCTTCAACATCCTAGAACACCTCCAGTTATCGTCGACGGAACACGGAAAAGACCACACCAGCGGCAGAAGTTGGAGGAACACGGCAACGTCCTCACTAAGGTGGTGGTTTCCAAAACTTCAAAGGAAATTAGCCCACGCAACCAAAGAAGGAAATCTTCAATAAAGAAACATACAATGCCACTGAAGACTCTGTCGATCAAGATCACTTCCTCAGAACCAATTGATCAAACAATTTTATGTAAGTGACTTTGAATCATGATCTAGCGTTATTTTTCAAAGTTATCCATTTTCCCATTCACCCAAACTCCTTTAGTAATCTTCATACTGTTGAAAATTACTTGAAATAAAATGTCATACCACGAAGACAACTATCCACCAGAAATTAAACCATATAAACTTTCCGAATTGTTGTTGCTCATTCCTGACTATGACGGAGAAAGTGTTTTATTAACTACATTTTCAAATGCTTATGAACAAGCTCACCAAAGTGCTACAAATGATCAAAAATACATTTTGACTATTTATTTCAAAAACAAACTCAAAGAACAAGCAGCAATACTAGTCAATTCTCAAAATCCAACACCTCACAGAGAGATTGAAATCCTATTAAACACCCATTTTGGTGATTCACATAATCTGATTTCACTAATCAAAGATTCACAAATCTTTACAAGCATTGGGAGAAACAGAAATTACTTTCCATTCTCGTATTCAAACACATAATGCAAACATTATTTCATGTATAGACAAATCAAATCTTACACTTGATCAGAAAAAAAGCACAAATTGTCCTCATCAAGAACATGTCATTGAATACATTATTAACAGGACTTCGAATCGGACAAATCATTAGAGCCAGTGATCCTCAAGTTATGAGTGACACCCAGCTCACAGAATCTAACTCTCATATTTTGAGTCCCAAAAATCACGAATCCCACAAAATCAAAGGGTGCAATCCAATGAAAATTTCAAACCAAAATGTGATCCACAACAACCTCATAATCGAAGATACACCCAACAAGTTGGTAATTGTCCGATATTTCAGAATCGACCTCATATTCATCAAACTCGTCCGACATTTAAAAACCAATGAGGACCAAATTCCCAGAACCAATTGAAACCAAATTTATCGAATCAAAAAATCTCCCTCAAATAAATTCGAATCAATCAATGACAAATACGAGTTTTCCCCAACAAAGAAGTTTAGTCATACAACCGAATCCAAATGATCAAAAACTAAACTCTCAGAGAACACTGCTTGAACTTCAGAAATGAATATTCCAATTATAATGACCTACACTACAACTCATATGTTGATTATACTGCTGATCAATAAATTCCACCAGAAAACGAAAGTATAGTCTCCGATAACGACCAGAACTATCTGCAATATAATAATGCAAACAATTTTCAGTTAGATAATGAGATATATACTTATTGTTCTGAATATAACAATGAACCAAAGGACTATTACAATGAATACACAAAATGACTTGTAAGAGATGAAAATCATTAAAATTGTCAAGGCGCTCATTTATCAATCAAACCGCTCATCAACAAACCAGAAACTATACATAATTTTACAGACATTCCGACGAATCGAATGGACCAAAATGTTGTTAGAAACAATGTAATCCCATAATTTGTATCATATAATTGACGCAACTCGAAAATTCAAAATCCTAATAGACACAGGAGCTGGAGACATGTGAAAAATACGTGTGAAAACATGTGAAAAATACGTATCCAGAAAGATTGCATATATCTGGTATTTCCAATGAAGAAATTTTAGTCACTGAATCAGTATATATTCCATTCCCAACTCATGATCCCCACAAAGTATATGTTTATGACTTAGACATAGAATTCAATGGAATTTCAGGATGTGATTTTCTAGAGCATTATGAGCGACATGTTGATATCCCGAACAGGCAATTTATTTTGACTTATTAACTCTTCCCTTATATAAACAAAAATATTAGTTGAAACCAGCTGAAATAGAATTGTCACAAAACCAGTTCGTACCGAAATTACCACAAAAACCCCAAATTCCAAGAAATAACTCAGAATATCATGAACAATTCATG
This sequence comes from Gonioctena quinquepunctata, assembly GCA_018342105.1. Classification (NCBI taxonomy): domain Eukaryota; kingdom Metazoa; phylum Arthropoda; class Insecta; order Coleoptera; family Chrysomelidae; genus Gonioctena; species Gonioctena quinquepunctata. Next base: position 30,632 of record JAFIRS010006077.1, on the reverse strand, counting down.
AATGAACGAATTGTGAATTTTCAATCAAAAAATTCTAATGTAACAATTGACGTAAGGAAAATTCAAAACATAATTAAAATTGAACCAAGTACAGAGAAGCTCCTAAAATTAAGTTCAAATTAAAAAAAAACTGAAGCAATACTGGTTGCTCAAATGAAAGAAAAAGTACCAATTCCAAATGCACTTGTTAAAACGAATGAAAAAGAATAATTTAAGGTTCTCACTGCAAATGCTATCCCGAAAACAATTGATTTTTCTGATATAATCTTATAAAAAAATAATATTTTTGTTTTAATTTAATGAAAACCGAGATTAAAACTTTGAAATTGAAGATGAGAATGATGATCAAAATTTCAGTGGAAGAATTGGAATATAAAAAATTCCAAGAGAAGAACATTTGAATGATGAATAAAAAGAAATATATATTTAAAATTTTCCGATATTTTCCACCTTGAGGGAGACAAATTGACCTTCACGAATGAAATCAAACATAAAATCGTTACAGGCGATGCTAAACCGATTTCAACCAAGTCATATATATATAGCCATACGTACACAAACAGGGAAACCAAATCTCAAAAATGCTTGACCAATATAATCAGACCCTCAATTTCATCCTGGTCATTTCCAGTTTGGGTTATACCAAAAAAATTGGATGTCTCCGGGAAACAAAAATGGAGAGTGGTAATTGATTATCGAAAATTAAATCAAGTAATCGTTGATGATAAATATGCCTTGCCAAATATTTCTGACCTATCAGATAAACTCGGACAATGTACATACTTTACAACTTTGGACTTAGCCTCCTCAGGTTTTCATCAAATTGAAGTTGAAGATATCCCAAAAACAGCCATTTCTATTGAAAACGGTCATTTCGTGTACCTAGTATGCTCTTCGGATTAAAAAATAGCCCTTCAAGCTCTCAAAGGGTAATGGATAATATTCTACTTTGAATACAAAATGAAAGGTGCCTAGTATATATGGACGACATAATAATTTATTCACCTATACTTCATGATCATATTTCACGACCTACAGAAGTTTTCAAGAAATAACAGAAATCTAATCTTGAAATTCAACCAGACAAATGTGAATTTTCAAAATGAGAAGTTGCATACCTTGGACATATGATTTCGAAAGGAGTTAAACCAAATCCTGATAAAATTAATTCAGTAGTAGATTTTCCTCAACCAATTAATCAAAAAGGAATTAAACAATTTCTAGGAAAGTAAATTTATTCCAAACTTTGCGAAAATTTTATGAAAAATGCCAAAAGTCTTTTAACGAATTAAAAGAATATCTTTCTAGAACACCCAAATTCTGAGGAAGTATAGAATTTTCAACAGACACCTCTGCTTTTGCTATCGGAGCTGTACTATATCGAGGCCCTATAGGAAAAGACTCACCCATTGCCCATGCATCACGAACTTTATGTACAACAGAACCAAAATATTCAACGATTGAAAGAGAACTCTTTGCAATCTTTTGGTCAGTGAAACATTTTGGACCCTCTCTTTACGGAAAAAAATTTAAACTTCATTGTAACCACAGACCTTTCACATGGATTTTCAGTATGAAAGATCCAGGAAGTAGACTTGCACGATGGCGACTTAAAATTGAGGAATATGAGTAGGAAATCATATATTAACCTGGAAAACACAATAAAAACGCGAATGCACTTTCTAGAACGAAAATAAACCATTTCAAGGAAATTCCCAAATTTTATTAATAATTTCAGAACCCTTCAGTCCTGAAGACGAAAGAGTACGTGACCATAATAATCTTCTGCCTGAAAATAACTATCGTGGAGCAGCGCATGACTCCTGTAATATCAACTATAAGGATACTCACGTAGTTCCTGTTGTCCTCGCAAATTGGGTGGATGTGATGCACATTTCATAATAACTGATATAGCATCGAGAATAGAAGGTCACGTGGATATACTCCCCATCACTATGGAGAAATATATATCTTCCGAAAAAGGTTAAGGATACCAACATACAGATCAGATTCATTGATCGTTTCCAATTTATGAGTTACAAACTTCAAAAATTGGCTTCCTATCTGCACGAGTTTCCTAATCTCAAATCACAATTCAACATCATTATCGAAGATCAGCTGAAATTGATTACTAGAAAAGGCATTATATTGACTACTTCGAGCGTTTCGGAGAAACTGCGCTGCCACCAATCGAAGCGTTCTTCAATAAGCTGAACGATAAGCCCTGCCCACGAAGATTATATCTGAGAGCTAAACTAGTATGGGAAGAATCAAGGGGTGTAAACCTTGGTGATTATGTGAATCTCTATATGAAAACTGATATATTACTCCCTGCTGATGTTTTTGAGGAATTCAGAAGAAGCTCTCACTAGACCTATGGCCTCGACCCAGCTCATTTCTTCACTCTACCATGTTTTACGTGGGATGCTATGCTGAAACATACCGGACAAGAATTAGAGTTACTAACTGATCCTGATGTTTTTATTAGTTGAGAAGGGAATCCGAGGTAGACTTAGTCAAGTTTGCGCGAAGAGACGTGCTCATGCCAAGTATATGCCCACATATGGTCCATCAAAACCTGACAGCTATCTAATGTATTTCGATATCAATAATCAATACGGTTGGGCAATGAGTCATCATCTACCTTTTGGAGGTTTCGAGAGGACTGATTACAACATTGATGCCGCTCCTATACCTGATTATGCTAATGAAGGTTACATACTCGAAGTCAATTCAGAATATCCGCAACATCTTCATGATCGTCATAATGATATGCCGTTTTGTGCTCAACACATCAATCCCAAAACTGGAAACACTCCATTGAGGGCAAATGAATCGTCAAAGTTTTTCATCATAAAGAAAAACATGTCATTCATTATCGTACGTTGGAACAGGCTTTAACGGACTCGCACAAAAATCCACAGAGTTCTGAAATTTGAACGGGCAGCCTGGTTGAAGTCATACATCAACCTCAATACCAATCTCAGGAAATAAGCCAACAATTAATTTGAAAAAAAAAATTCAAGCTCATGAATAACGCAGTATTCGGCAAAACGATGGAGAACACTTGGAAGAGAGTCAACGTCCGCCTTCTGACCGAGTGAATTTTACACCTCAAAACCAGAATTCAAGACTCGAGATTATATTGAAGGAGCCGATATATGTTGGATTGACAATTCTAGATTTGGCTAAATCAACCATCTATGATTTTCATAACGGATATACACTGCGATCCATAGGTATGGAATAAATTCATTTTTAGCGTTATTATGTATTTGTTTGAAAAACACCTGAAACAGGTCGATTTCTATTGTCAATTTTACACCCCCACTGAATTATAAGCATTCCCCTCAAAAATTGTAAATGAGGAGATGGGTCGTATGGCACCTTGTTCGGAAGAGATTTTCATTCTCTGGTAAGCAATTTGAAGTTTTTCAAATTTGATGCAATCATAACTAAGAAAATTTATTTTGAAATTTTTTTATACTTTACATAGAATGAAAGTATATTTTGATAGACCAGACAATATTGCAAATTTTAAAGTTGGGATAACGGAAGAAATTGACAACATAACCACTGAGGTTGTACAAAATGTACGAGAATTCCAAGATCGACTTGTTGGTGTCGAGAAGTGAATGGTGGTAATTTGAACATTTAATTTAATTGTAAACTAAATTGAAAAATACTTCCTAAACATTATTTGACATTATTTCCTTTATTTTACGTGAAGTATAAAAATTTTAGATTGTCAAAATAAATTTTCTCAGTTATGATTGCACCAAATTTTAAATACTCCATATTGCTCAACAGAGAATGCAAATCCCTTTCAAAAAAGGTGCTCATAATTCAGAGTGGGCGCAAGAAGGGGGTAACAGTTTCATACTGTAAATTGTCGAATTGACAATAAAAATTTACCTCAGGTTTTTCTAAACGAGTACATAATAACGCTAAAAATTAATTTATTATATACCTATGGACCGCACTGTATATTGAAAACCTTCAATGATGACTGTACTGCTCTGTATACTGATCCTGATAATCTCATTTACGAATTTCATAATCAAGATCCATATGAAATAATGTGTAGAGATTGTCACGCCCGCTTCGATACATCAGACCATCCTGCTGGCAATATCTTCACTATTCCCCAAGGGAATGAAAAAGTGTTGGGGATCATGAAGGATGAAGATAATATAGAGAGTCTGAAGAAAAAACTAAGGGCTGAAGATTACGAGGAGGACGAGTTTAATGAAATCATTATGAATTATGGAGGGATGGAAAAGGCCAAGGGTGTGAAGAAATCTGTGGTTCAAACAAATATCACATTTGATGATTATAACGAGTGTCAACGAATCTTTTAGACAAGTCATAACTTCTAGAATATTATGTGTATCAAAATGAGATTTGGTATAGGTAAATGGTATGTGAAAAGGAGAATTTTGGCATATTTTCAGCTTTTCGGCCACTTCCGGTTTCACCGGAAATTACTCTGGTTTTGAATTTCTGAACGAAACACCCTGTATATTGAAATATTTTTGGATTCCAGAGACAATCCTGGATCAGAATGTGAAATTTTTGAAAGTTTTCACGCCCACTTCATTTTTAGAGTCACTTTTATTATTACATCTAAGTGGCCATGATCGGACGTGAACTAATCTGAGGACCTCAGGTGATGTCAGAAAATGACAATCGCAAAGTTTTAGTGAGGACAGATAGGAATAAGACAAGTTGGCAGAATTGCATTTTCGTGTCTAACTATTATTTTTCAAATGGCAACCATTTTCTGACTAGCACTCTCCAAAAAATGTTTTTTTGACGAATCTAACGATACTAAAGTGGAAAATTGTGTCCGAGAGAAATACATGGAAAAGGAAATTGTGGCATATTGGACAAATTATTAAATTAAAGAAAAAAACCATCCCCAAGTGGGGACGCGCAGACGCTCTACCAACTGAGCTAGTCGCGGACATAGGAATCGACACACACCTGTGAATCATTTCTTTCCATAAATTAATGTTAGTGTTAGAATGAATAAAAGATCGAGAGTACTTATCAATGGCCGTCAGGACCCGTTACCTATCACTCTAACATCATCGTCGACGTGAAGATTTCAATAAAAGATTTAGGAAGATGATCTCCAACCACTGATAAGATTTTGTCAAATATATAATACGAAAGTGGAAAATGGAGTCCGAGAGAAATACATGAAAAAGGAAATTGTGGCATATTGGACAAATTATTAAATTAAGGAAAAAAACCATCCCCAAGTGGGAGTCGAACCCACGACCTTCTGATCTCTAGTCAGACGCTCTAACAAGGAATAACGATACTAATTCATTTGCGATTGGATTGAAAATAAGAACATAAATTAAATATAACTAAGGGAAATACTGGATAATAATTTATTCACTTTTGTCAAGTGTGCCATGGATAGCCAAGATGCATAATATTTTGCAGTTATTTTCATCAAGTCTTCTTTGGATAATAAAACACTCACTTTTGAAGAGTTTCTTAATTTTCGTTGAATTTTCCATTTAATTTTTCTTCAAAATAATGTATTCTCAAAGTGAAAAAGTGGATATGTTATTGATATTTGAAGAATGTCATAGAAATTCAAGGAATGCTGCTCAGAGATATCCCAATCGGCAACATCCAGCCCATCAGCATTTTCTGTATGTTGAGAATCGTTTTAGGCAAGAAGCAAATCAAGAGGCCGAACAGAGGTTTATCATAAATGAAGAGACTGAGATCAAAGTTCTTGCTATCGTTGAGATTGATAAAACGGTTCCTTCAAGAAAAATTAGTCAAGAAATGCAGATAAGTCACGAATCAGCAAGAAAAAGTCTGAATAAGCACGGATATCGAGCATTTATATATCAGTTACTTCAACATTTGTATGCTGACGATGGCTATAGACGGGTAGTGTTTTGTGATTGGCTGCTTCAAAATCATAGAGTTAACCCAAATTTTATCAACTTTATTATATTTTCCGACGAATCACGATTTACAAATAATGATATGTTCAATAAGCAAAATACTTGGTACTGGGCCCATATGCAATGAAAGAGGGCAAATTTCAAGAAAGGTTTGGCGTCAATGTCTGGGCTGGTATCGTTGGAAACAGAATACTTGGGACAATATTGTTTCAAGGTCAGTTAACAGGGGTTAGGTACTTAAGTTTTCTTCAAAATGAGATCAAGGATCATCTTAATGATCTACCTTTGGCAGTTTCACGGTGAATTCACTTCCAACAAGATGACGCATTTACTCATAATACCAGAGAACTTCTTAATCACGTAATAGAGCATTTTAATGATGAAGTTATTGCAACCACTGGTCTGCCCACTCACCGGATCTCACTGTGCTCGATTTCTTCATTTGGGGATATGTTGAAGAAAAGGTTTACTATCCAACAGCCTCAGCCACTCTTGAAATCTTAGAAGAAAGAATTCTACGGGCATTTATGAGTTCAATGCCTCAAATGTTACGAAACGTGCTGAGAGAAACAATTGAACGAGCTGAAATGTGTCTTGAACAAGGAGGAATGGACTTTGAAAATTCACTACAGTGAAAGTAAATGAATTATTATATATGGCATACTTGACGGAAGTGAATAAATTATTATCCAGTATTTTCCTAGTAATATTTAATTTATGTATTTTCAATCCAAACGGAAATAAATTAGTCTCATTAGATTAATCAAAAAATTCTTTTTTCAGGAAGTGCTTGCCAAAAAATGGTCGCCATTTGAAAGATGATGGACACGAAAACGTAATTTTTCCAAATTGTCTTATTCCTATCTATCATATTAGTCGAGTTCGAATTCCAAGAGAGAACGGTGTTCGCGGTACAGATATAGAATTGACAGAATACGCTAAATTACAAAAAATATGTTTGAATACGAAAATAGATGAAAAATTCAATATCTTTGGATGCTATTTCAAATGACAATGTTCCACAGAGTTTGTGTCATTAGTTGAAATAGCTTAGGTTGGTTAATCTGAAGATCCTGAGGCTCCTGATACTTCCGGTTTATGGATTTTTTTCGATGGATTTGGGTATGATTCTATGCTGTGATTACTAACTAATATATGGTTTTGTTATTTCACGTAATTTGAATGAATCGTGATTTATCGTTTTATGATAAGCTAGCGTCGGCTATGTTTTTTTCCAATGACAAGTGACAAGCTTACCCCACGTATAGGTTAGGTCTTATCTATGAAATGGATTTGGTTCGACTGCGTCACAGCTGAACTCGCTGTATCGAGGTGTGACCTTGAACTGAACAGAATGATCATGTCAGGACTTGGTGATTTCTTAAAATTGAGCTTGCTGATCAAGGTGTGACCTTGAAAGGAACCAGGATGACAATGTTGAATCTAAGTGATTTCTTATAGCTGGAATCTCTATAGGTGTGACCTTGAAAGGAACAAAAGTGACCACGTTGGACCTTATCGTTTTCTCATGGGATTCAACATGAAGAAATACGCCGAACTCTTGCTGCATATCCACTCTGGTATTTTTTGCAAATAACTCCCAAAATACGCATTTTTCAGATAAAAATATCTGCATTACAAAAAATATGAGACAGACACATTATGATTTCATAGACCATAAAAAATGTCCTATTTCTCAAGACTGCCCTCTACTACTACCTGAACAAAAGGTGTGTATTCGGTCGAATATCCATAACTACTCTCCTAATGCATCGACGAACATTGTATCCCATGCGATGGATTATCTTGTAAAGCCTACGAAGTTACTTTGCGACTGTTCGTTGCGAAATGGATAAACATCAACTACCTCAGTCAGGCTGATACTGGCAAATACCCCAAAACCGGTCTTTTGGGGTATTTGCCCCTCATCAAGAAGACAATGATTGTGTGTGCAAACCCGAATGAAACGATAAAAATTGATCCATATCTCAATCTTCGTTTTGATTTCGCCAATCAAGTGGATAACACCACTTGCTAACGCCATCTCGTTTTCAACTGTTGCAATAAAGGTACTCGAAAGATGTCATCTTGAATTAAAAGATAGAAGAAATCTACATTACAGAAATCTGTGACAGACTAATAGAGGTAGACAATGATAGAGGGCTGATTTTATAGACCATGGAAAATATCTTTTTCCTCATTGTCTACTTGGCCTTCTGATGAGGATAAAACCGGTCTATGGGTGGGCATCTCAAATGAAGTGGTTGATATTCATCCACTTCGCAATGAACAGTTGCAAAGTAACCATGTAGGACTTTGCACGATTATTCATCGGATGTAATACAATGTTCGTCGAGGCATTAGCCAGAAGAATAGTTGTTTTCTGATGGAGATTCGACATACACCTATTGTTTAGTAGTGGAGGAAAATGTTGACATCTACAAGAAGTTATCCTGCACGTTTCTCTGTAAATGCGTATTTTGAGAATTGTTAGCTAAAATCGCAAAAACATCTGGAAATGTATTTTCTAGGCATATCGGCCGGCCCGGGCCAGGCAAGCTAACTCATCTTTATTTATGCTAACTCCCTCAATGGAATCAGCTGTGAGAACTTTCAAATGAAGAATGTTTTCGGGAAATCTTTTTCTCACATGCTTCTTGCAACTAGATGGTACTTTTGGAAAGAGAACGTTCCCACTGAAACCAGTCATGCTTCTCTCAAGTATTTGATGAGTTTTTCTGGAGATTACAAGAGCGTCCCGAACACCAAACAAGAAATGATTCCTAATCAAGCTCGCTGATTAAAAAATTCATATATTGAAGAGAGAAAACTACGGAGATGAAGATGGAAGGCAGGAATACATCTATGTCCTGATTTAACGAAAAAGTTTGCATGCATTTCAATAAGAGACAATTTCACATCCTATGAGTTATAATGCCCTTCGATACGTCACTCGTTCATAAAGATACGTTTCGATGATATCCCATCCATCGAACATCATCCCAACTCGAGGTCACACATATAACCACATTCCGAATAACCTCCAGTCATCCAAGGTCCCGTAATCAGGACAATTGTAGTAAAGGGAATTCAGAATTAGATGGCAGCGCCAGAGTGGCAATTCAAACCAGACATACGTACATTGTTTTTCTGTTTTCTCAGAGGTTATACACTTGTGTTTGGAGTTTTTCTTAAAATATTTACATTTGGTATTATTTTTCAGTTTTTTTGTGTAGTGTTATTAATTTCAAGACTCTAGTGAACTGGTGTATTTAAATCTTAAGACAATATCATAAATGTTACACATTATTATTTGTGAATGTTCGAATTGAAAATAAAACTAACAGAAGCAGTGTTTTTTATTTCATCTAAAACAAACAAGATGGTGTAAAAATGTGTCCTTATTATCTAGATATACATAAATGGTCACTTTTTTTCAATATTGAGTAAGTTGAGAGATGCTGAGTTTCTTTTCTCGGTAGATTTGGAGAAGGCTTTCCATCAAATTTGTTTAACGCCTTCCTCTTGTCCTAAGACAGCTTTTGCAATACATGGTAGAGGTATTTGAATATGTGCGCATGCCTTTTGGTCTTTCTTGCTCAAGTCAAACTATGTGCCGTTTAATGGACTCAGTTATAGGTCCATTTCTTGAACCTTATGTTTTTTATCATATTGATGATATTATTATTGCAACCCCAGATTTTGAAACTCATATGGAAATTTTGCTTAAGCTTAGGGATACCTTGAAGCGCGCTGGTCTTACTATTGATTATGAGAAATCTCAGTTTTGTAGACCATCCCTTAATTTTCTTGGCTATGTAGTTGATAAAGAGTGTCTCAGAATGGATGATTCTGAAGTATCTGCAATTTCAAAATATGATAAACCTAAGACAACCACACAAATCAGGCGACTGGTTGGTATGGTTGGATATTATAGAAGGTTTCTCAATAATTTTTCTTCATTATGTAGTCCAATAACGGATCTTTTGAGAGGTCGGAAAAAAGGGCAACCTATAGAGTGGTCTAATGAAGCTGACAAAGCTTTTGAGGAAATCAAAAAGTCTTTAACTACAGCACCTGTGTTAGCCAGTCCGGATTTTTCTCTTCCCTTCATTATATATTGTGATGCATCAAATACGGGCGTAGGTTCCGTTTTGTATCAAGAAACTGATGGGATTGCACCCTATAGCATATGCTAGTAAAACTTTGAATAAGTGTCAACGTAAATACTCGGCCACTGAAAAAGAACTGCTTGCAGTAATTTATGGCATTGAAAAATTTAGGTGTTACATTGAAGGTACTTATTTCAAAGTTATAACTGATTGTGCAAGTTTAGTTTGGTTAAATAACATGTCTAATCCTTCTGGAAGATTAGCCAGGTGGGCAGTGAAGTTGTCTCAGTTTTCATTTAATATTGAGCACAGGAAAGGCACACTAAATGTAGTGGCTGATGCTTCATCTAGGTCTCCAATTGAGGCATCTGTTTTAAATTTATCTACTTTAAAACCAGATGAATGGTATGATGACATGTGTAAAAAGGCTGAGGAAAATCCAGGCAACTATCCTTCTTTTAGAGTAGAACAAAATATACTGTATAAATATATTTTTAGTAAAGACATATTAATTGGAAATTTATCTGAGTGGAAAATTGTGGTACCCACAGCTAATAGTTTAGAAATGTTTCATGATGATGAAACGGCAGGGCATTTTGGTGTTGCTAAAACTTTAACGCGTATTCAGGATCTGTATTATTGGCCTGGTCTTAGAAAAAGTGTTTATAAGTATGTTAGGAAATGTTCTATTTGTGCTACTTGTAAATCATCAAATTTACCTCGAGCTGGATTGATGGGTTCTTATAAGAATATAAATTTTCCTTTTCAACTGTTATCTGCTGACCTATTAGGACCTTATTCAAGGTCCAAAAATGGAAATCAGTACCTCTTGGCGGTTGTTGATTGGTTTACAAAATTTGTGCTAATACATCCATTAGTTGAAGCCACATCTAAGGCTATTATAAAATTCTTGGAAAATCAAGTTTTTCTTGTTTTTGGAGTACCTCAAATTTTTGCTTGTGATAATGGGTCAGTTTTCACTAGTAAGAATTTAAATCTTTTATATCGCAGTATAAAGTTCAGAAAATTTGGTATACAGCCAGATATCATCCTCAAATTAATGCCACTGGAAGGCAGAACAAAGTTATAGTACAGGCCGTAAGGTCATACATAAAAGAAAATCATAGGACTTGGGATCAGTCCATTTTTAAGATTGCACAAGCAATACGTACTTCAAAGAGTGATGTTACAGGATATTCATCAGCATTTTTGACCTTTGGTAGAAATATACCTAATTCGGGTGATTATTATGGGCAAATAGCAGAAAATTCGAGAAATATAACTGAAAAAAATTCAAGAATTGATGATCTTCAAGAGTTACCGGAAATTTTCACAAGAGTTAGAGAACGAATTCGTAAAGCTTATGACAAAAATACCAAGGTGTATAATCTCCGAAAACGTGATACTAAATATAAAGTTGGTCATAGAGTATTAAATTTTTTTTATGTATTGTCTAAAGCTGAAAACGCATTTTCTGCTAAACTTGCGCCTAAATTCATTCCTGGTATTGTAGATAGAGTAATATCCCCTTTAGTTTATTCATTAAAGAATGAGAATGGTGCTGACCTAGGTAACTGGCATGTAAAAGATTAAAAATCTGACCCAACTTTTCTTGATTCGGATGATGACTCAGATGAGTCAAAATCAGAAACGTCTCAGAACTCTGACGGCTTAAGAATATTTCTGCAGGGGCATTAACCATCCTGGCGGTAAAAGTCCGACCAAATGGCCACTTTGTTTTCTTGAAATTTTCTCTATTTTGAGAAATGTATTTTTTGATATTTTGAGGATTTTATTTTTGGATATATTGAGAATTTTATTTTGGATATCTTGATGTTAGAACAAAGTTTTGTTGTTCAAAATTTGAGAAATTAAGAGGAACGCAAATTTTAGAGCCAATGTTTTTCAGGTGTAATTCAATATTCGGCGTGAGTATTAATTCGGAAAGTAGTTGTTTGTTGGGGAATATTGAATCAAGACATAATTTCACATTCAAAGTAGAATAGATGTGCTGTTGCCTTGATTTCTTGAAAGTTTGTTAGACAATAACTTTGTTACTGCACAAGTGTTGGATATTTTTTTTCCTTTTCTCTTATTTTTCTGGGTTGATAATAGACAGTCAGTGCTAGGTTTCTAGCATATGATTAATTTTTTTACATTTGGTAATCTCAGTAGTTTTGATGTCACATGAAGTGATGTTAAATCATTGAAGGTAGGTAGTAATTATGAGTAAGCGGGAGGGTTTTGGAATTTATTCCCATCCTCATCTGTGTTTGAGCATCTAGTTCAGAGAATTATTTGTCTCAAACACATGAGTCATTTTTGGGATTTTGCTATTAGATATTTTTTTGTCTGTAGGAGCCATGTTGAATATTTTGATCAATTGTCTTGCTGGTGAGAGGACCGATGTATTGTATTATCAATTGGTGAGATAATCCTTAATATTTACTTGGAGTACCTCCGAAGCCTTTTTGTTCTTTTTGTCTTGGTGTTAATAGCACTTTTTAGGTGTGGTGGAATCCTATATTTTCACTGAGGTTGGTTTGGAACCTTTAAAATTCCTAAAATATGAGTATTACCATTTTTGTTTGAAGTAATTTTTGAGTTTACTTTGGTTGTCTTTTCACATCATCGGGATTTGTTGGAGATTTATTTGGGGTGTTAATGTGCTTCTGAAGGAAATCGAAACACGAGACATCTCTTGCCTATAGAGATTGTGCAATTTTGATTTCGTTGAGTTGCCTATTATCCTCAGCTTAACCACATCTGATATTCTGAGTATTTTTTTATGAATCCTAGTGGTGTGGACATTAAACTGAAGTATTGGTATAAAACGTTATATTTTAAATTCTGGTTGAGTAGTGAAAGAGTTTTCTGAGTGTATTTAGGAAAATGTTTGTACCTTGATACCGTTGGAAAAACATATGAGTATTTCTAATAATTTGGCAAAAATATGAGGTTGGTTTGGCAAAATAATTTTTTGCAAATTTAATTGAGGTTCAAAAATTGTGTTTTTTTTCTGTGGTTATGATGACGGGAGCAGTCAATTTATCTTTATCTTTTTTGATATTTGGTGTATTTTTGGATTCATATACTTTGAATAAAAATATATCTTAAATATATTATGGTTGAACTAGAATTTTGCTGGAAAGTTGCAATTGAGTTAGAAAACTCAATATTTTTGACATATGTTCATTTTTTGATCAATGAATGCTTGCAGTTTATATTTTCAGGGTTTGAGTACTCAAATCATAGTATTATGTAAGCATTCATATCGATTATTACTGTACATGTATAGTATCTTCTCATGAGTTGAGAGTTCAAGGAGTTTAACTTATAGAGGTAGTTATTACCTAGTTAGAGAACTCAAAATAATTTTGATGTGCATATATCTTTGTCATGGTGATGCTTGTGTATAATATTTGGTGGGTTTGAGTATATACTCAAATTACCTTGTGCATATGCATTTATCTTGTCATTGATATGTGTGCATATTACTATCATGTTAGAGTTATTGGGTACTTTAGATGTTCCAGCAAAATTAGGGTCAATTTTTATGCTCCAGTAAAATTAAATTCATTTTTGGACACAGGAAAATTTTGGATTTAGACCTACGTAACCTCAAATTTTTGGTCATGGACTTTCCTTGTTAATTTTTGGGTAGTCATATGATTTAGGGCGGAATCAAATAATTTGATTCAAAACTTCAAAATTTTTAAGGGACTCACTTTTTGCACTTTTTGGAGGGTTAGGGAAGATATTGGGGGGTCATACTTGGCTGGTAGTGAGCCTACGGGCGATCATAACTTTAGGCCTTAAATGGCGGCTGAGTTTGATTACTGTATTGACCTGAGCTCCTTTTGATCTGTCAGACTGAAGATTTTATCACAGTGGCAAAATTGGGAACACTCCCGCACAATTTTGGCATATTTTTTTTGTGAACCTAATGTTCATTTTTTTAGTTTGGTGACACTACAGTTACTCCAGTTGTTGGTGACAGCTGGTTAAATCAAATTGGTTGACATTTATATTGATTTTTTTTTTCACCAGGTGTGTGCTGAATGATGGATTCCTTTTCCGGATTCGATGGGATCGGTAGTTGTCTCAAATAATCTGGAGACGTGTGGATATAGATGTTCCTCACCGGCACAGCAATAACATCTAGCAGCGGAGAGGGCATCTTGGCTGGATTATTTGGGAGGGCTCCGATCGTATGGGTTCTTGCCCTGGATGTCGTCATTCATCACAACCTATATATTTTTATTTTTCTTCACTCATTAGTCTGCTACAGTTGCAGAGAGTTGAAGTTTTAGTTGGTACATACCAAAGATTTATTATTTTTGAATTTGTTCAAATTCTAATTTTCTTATTTCACATAGGTTGTCATGAGTACAACGAGTAAAAGCTTTAGCTTATAATTATGGAATTTTTTAATTATTAGTACCTTTCACTCATTTTGCCTGTCAGTTAGTTATAAGGGGGAAAAGAAGGTTTCGACTCAATAGAAGCTATAATTTACATATCACTTTTGAGTAAAGTATTTTTGAAATAAAAAATTGCAAAGCACTGCTTTGAAAATTTTTTTTGCGGTGAAAGGGGGATGTGTAACGATATATCTGTTACATTTCTTATTTATATGCTCTATGCGTGATTCATTCACTTATCTATTCACTTTACCTATTGAAAATCTTAGCGACATCTAACCGTCGGTAATGGAACAATCATTACGGCTAAGAGAAGCAGAGCTGTCGCAAATGATCTGACAGTATGAGGATACTTAAGACGATGCATGTGACATTCTCGGCCCTTTTCTGATCTTTCGGCAATTAAGGTACATTGTTTTCCTGAAGCTTGTCGGCCATAAAGAAGTAGAATATGCCATGTTGAAATAATTTAGTGAATCAGAGCATTTTCCTTTCTCCGCGAATATGAATTCAAAATCAGTGAATAGTGATATCAAGGAAGGTGCGTACTGAGAACTTATGTTTGGACCGTAGATATTTTAAAAATGTCACACTCAAATAATTTTTAAGAGAACGTTAGATAATTCTTCACAAGGGAAGAATCTGAAGTTATCTACGCATTTTGGTTATGTAAACAGTAATTAGGTTTATTTAGGTCAATCTGACTAAAAATAGCAGTGTCGTTCACTATATATTTTTGAAGAACTCTGTCAGGATTACGAATCCCACTTGTATATATTTTTTATGAGTTTTTATATATCTTTGGTATGGTTCCATATTTGGTAACAATAATCACCGAGCTGTGATTTTGATGTGGTTGAAATGATCTAATATGTATATTTCTTGTATAAATTTGGTACTTGGAATTTGGAATTTTCTTTGAATTTTCAGAAACCTTTTTGAAGAAGTATTTGATGGCTGGTCAAACATTTATTCTCATATACGTTTCTTGAATATCGCTAAAATTGAAGTCATTTTCGTAAATCAAATTCAACAAACTTGATTGTCTCAAATTTTGATTTTTAATTATTGATAACGAAATATCTTGGCTGTTCAAGATCAGAGAAAAAATAATCTCTTCCATATATAAAGCAAAGATCAATTTTTGTTAATTCATAAGAATTATTGATAATAGTTCTTCAATTTCAGTATTGGATATTATTTATTTGTATACTCAATTAATTTTAAGTAATAATCTATTGATGATATTACACTCAACTGTAACAACAGTGAGTTGAGGAGTGCATTGAAAAGATTCCAAGTTTCAAGAAATAGATTTTTTGTATATCAAACACTGACACAAATAATATTGTTTTCATGTTAAATCGCTGAGAACACACTTGATGGATCAGAAGCTGATGTTCGTGTTAACCTGATCGGTAGCCCAGCTGCTTAAGTACCCCCTGATTGCGAGCCAATTCACTTCGTGGAGTTTAGCTAAGTGCTAGACAAGGAAAAATACAATCAAGGTACATCGTCATCGGAAAAACCGACAGTTCAGCAAAACAAAACAATATTAGTTTTTTACTTTGGAATAAGAAAATAAATTTTTGAATTCAAATGTTCTGAGTTTGGAAGAGATGTAAATTTTTTGTAAATAGATTATTATAAGTTGGTATTTGTTTTATTGTTGTAGTTATTTACAGAAGAAAAGTTAATTGATGTGCAATCATTATTGAATAAGGTTTTGGATTTTTGTCCTAGTTTAAATAAAAATTCTGGCGTCCATTCAAATTTACAATTTCTAAAACTTTGCTTGAAACATAAAAAATTTGAAACTAGCAAAGCGGTCCAAAGAACTCCACACCGCTCTCCACTGAATAGTCTGGGCATTCTATTTCAACAAATAACTAGAATTAACATTACATACTGTATGAATAATCTTCGGTATGTTGAATAATATTTCTTTTTTATCTTCTTAACTCTCTTTTTCTCTTCTCAACTCTCTTTGAAGGTTCTCTTTTTCACTTTTTTCTTGGTCAAACACGATACAGGAACATTTTGGGAAGGAACTTTATTCTACTTCGAAATCCCAAGAGCCCGTCGTCTGTCTATAGACTCACTCCTGCACCAGTATGTTCCATTCATTTTCTCACGGAAAATGTAAAAACTCATTCCAGTACAACGGGATTGTTTTGCCCAAGAGTCACATTGAAGTACACAACAATAATGATTTGAACTAGAATCACTTATTTTTTCACTCGAGGACATACAATAGTCAACAGAATATTCACCACCAAAAATCACAAGAAATTCGACAAGTTTTAAGTGTACAAAGGCTAAAATCATATAAACATTAATGTTTCGAAAAATAAGCAATGTGTCCTTATCACCTAGATATACATATATAGTCACTCTTTTTCCATAGTGTATGAATAATTTTCGGTATGTTGAATAATATCTATTTTTTCTCTTCTTAACTCTCTTTTATTTCCTCTCAATTCTCTTTGAAGAAGCTTTTTCACTATTTTTCTTGGCCTCAGACGATACAGGAATATTTTGGAAAGGGAATGTATTCTTCTTCAAGAGCACATCGTCTGTCTACAGTATCGGAAAGTATTTATCTTGGGTATGGTGGTTTCATGAGAGCGTAAAGAATAGCTTGCTATATGTTGAGAGAGCATTACAATTTCTCCTCGACTCGTTCTAGGAAGGGATATCGACGTCACGACACAGAGATAGGAGAGTCAGAGCGGTCAGCTCAGGACGTCAGTATCATACCAGCAGCAGTCGGGAGAATGTGTGCGCTGCAATGAAGAAGAATTATTGACGATAATTTCACATCAGATAATTTGAACAAATTAAACTGAATCATTGATTCAATTTAATCTGTCGGACGACAGGTAGATCGAAATATCTTTGGTGCCGTGGTGGCCGCGAAAACAAAAGAAAATTCTCAAACATAAACAAAAGCAAACGATATTTCTGTAAGACAATAAAAACAAAAAACTAATTTCTAACAGAAAAACAATTATTTCTTGAATGGAGAGAAAAAGACAAACCAAATTAAATATTTTGTGTACGGAATCATTTTATCAAATGTTCGAACAAACCACCATTTTGGGCCAAACAATAGCCGAATCTATTGTACAATTCTGTTCTGGTAGCCGCAAGGGTAACTGGTGTTACCTAAGCACTCAACTGAATAATTTCTGCCCTCAGTTCATCTAAATTGGTGGCACGTTCGTACAAATAAACCGATCGGGAAATAATTGATTAAAAAATGTAACCACCGTGCCTGCATTGTGGGTAGGACAACCCCTTGTTTAAACCACACGTCGTTAAAGTAAATTGGAAGAGCGCGAACTGCAGGAGTAATTTGATTCTGCGAAAGTTGCAAATATTTTGCTGCATTTAAATTCCCTTCAATAAAAAATGGGCCTATGACGTGATCGCCTAAAAGTCCCGTCCACACATTTGATTTGCTTGCGTACTGTGTCCTCACAGTAATACTCAAATGTTTATTTTTACGAGACCAATAACGTACTACGGATGGGTTGTGTTTTCGATGAATTGAGAAGGAAGTAAATAACACCTTTTTTAGAAAGTCATCATTTACACGAAATGCCCTATTGCATTTTTCGACCATCGTTCCACAAAACTCCATACGTCTGAAATGGTCTCTAGGCAAAAGTTCTTGTGTGGTCTTGACTTTGAAACAATTATAACCGTTTCTCTTCAAAATATTCCCTACAGTTCTTTCATTCAAATTCACTTCGTCGGCGATTTGTCCACTCGAACGAGGTGTCGTTTCTGCCAATGCACACACTTGTGTTTCTCTTATTTCCCGTTCCTCGGGTATTTGTCTAGGATGCGGTGGTGGATTTGTGGGACAACATTTTTTGCAATGTGCTCTTGTAGATTTCTGTCTATACCCCAGATGAATTGTTTCCGATACTATATAGACTCGCTTAATCCTAGATCAGTCTGCACCAGAACGTTACGTTCATTTTCTCACAGAAAATTATGAAAACTTATTACAATACAATGGTATCATTTTGACAAGAGTCACATTGAGTTACACAACAATAATGATTTGAACTTGAATCACTAATTTTTTCACTCGAGGACGTACAATAGTCAACAGAACATTTATCAGGTTAACAATAAATTCACTAAATTACAACAATTACAAGAGATTCGAAAAAGTTTCAGGTATAGAATGGCTATAATCATATAAACATTAATGTTTGGCAAAGAAAACAATGTACGTATGTAAGGTTTCAAAAATCGACACCAAGGGAGTATCCGTTATTTTGAATTCCCAATTGAAATGGGAATAAATGGAAAGAACCAAAGTGAAAAAGTTGGTAAATTTTTACTATGAGTACCACGCAAACAAATATTGTTGTGCATTGAACCATTATATATGGACCCTGTTATGCAAATGTATGTCAACCCTCAATCACATAGTTTTGAGTTATTGAACGTTAAAGATTGTACACATAAAGAAGCATGTAGCTCGTAAATGAATGAACAAATTCATACTATTTCATATCAATACAATAGTCCGAAGAAGAGAATTAAGCTGAATGTAATGATTATAGATTTTTTTTCATTGAAAAATAGTGGTGAACAAAAAACTGTTGTAAAACGCTCTATTTCTGATGATTCACTTCAAAATGTGTTAAGGCACTTAGCACATTGATGCAAAATGCATTGTGTCAAATAACTAGGTGTTAAAGTAATTCAAATGACATGAAAAACCTTAATAATAATAATTATTAGTCCAATTAATTTTGTACAGAATATGTTTTAGATTGCAGAGGAACTGATCCTTGCGTAATAATTAACAGCAACAATTACTGTAATTCAAAAATGTTTCTTGTTTATATAAAATCGGAAATAGCACAATATATTTCCTAATGTGGGTACGATGATGATTATCGCGCATCTTGCGGAAACCTCAAGGTTCGAAAATATTTCAACAAAAAAAATTGGGAAAAATCGGTTTATTAAAAATTTTTTTCGGAAATAATACATGAATGAAAAAGGGCTAGAAATGTTAAAAAAAAAACTAAAATTCATTTGAATATACATCCTAGGTAAGATTCCACTATGAAAACCGAAAACACTTTCTGAAATCTCTCTATATTTTAACAAAAAAAAAACATTTATAGGCAGAAGTATCGCTAAAGATATTCAATATTACAAAAAATTGGGAGAGAAAAATCGGTTTACTTAAAAAATTTGTTTTGCGGAACATGGATACATGAATGAAAAGGACTAGAAATGTTAAAAAAAAATCTAAATTCATTTGAATATACATCCTAGGTAAGATTCCACTATGAAAACCGAAAAAACTTTCTGAAACCTCTCTATATTTAATTATTTTCGTCATCCTGAATTTTGCAGTCTAATGAAGTACCAAATCCGTCAACATCATTAGTGAAGTCGTTTGTCGGTACATGTTTGAGAAAATTATAAAAGTTTTTGCAGTTAGGAGGAACCAGTTCAATGAGATCTTGGATATCTTTGATTTTAGCAGTGGACGATGCTTTTCCATCGGGCCATAATGGAAACCGCTCAATACCTTTGATGTCTGAATATACATCAAATTTGGTGTTTCTATTTTAATTTCAATTTCAAATGTGTTCAACCATGATATCTTCGTTTTCTCTATATCAAATCTTCTATTAGTAATTGCTTTTAGAATTGGCTCTGCTGACACGAAATCTTCAGGTTTCATTCTTTTAACAAATTTTTATGTAGTCGTAATCTGTGTAAAGCCAAATTCTGAATCATTAGGTAAGAATGTGTGACCGGGTTGTAAATATCTTACCGTGATGACTTTCAATCGATCATGATTCTGTAGTAGATGTAGTAGCTTTACAATAATTTTTATACTGCGGTTCTGTCCACCACAGGCATCAGCCCAGATTATCAGGTGCTCTGCAGTTGGCTTCAAATCTTCTGAGACAAATTCTCGTAAGCATGGACTGACTTCTTACGTCCCTCGACCCCCTTCATGCTCTAACCAGACATGAAAAATTCCTTTATTGGTACTGTCACAATGGATACCTTCATCTGTCGTTTATAATAAGCTATATCTGTAGGAACGCAAGGCAAATTATGAGTTTTCTGAAGATCGACAGTTAATGTTTCAACCACTCTCTTGAGAGTTCCAAATCGTATTCCATTGCGTCCTTGAAGAATTTGCATGTTCTAAGTGGTCAGCATGTTCTTATTCTATTTCCTGTAATTTTGTGCTATTGACTCCTTGCTTATTAGTATTGAAAACATCACAGCGCAGACATGTGTCCTTATGGGGCTTTTTAAAACGAAGGTCAAATTTATAATGAAAGATTTTTTTAAATGTAGCCAGACTAACAGAATTCTCATGGTCATATACTTTCTGTAAATTCAAATTGGGAGCTAGATATCATGTTTCAGATTTACTGCGGCAATAATGAAAAATGGAATCGCAGACTTATCAGCCTCGACGTGAGGGACCAGTCTCTGTGGAGGATGTCGAAAAGAATTCAAAAGAAATTTGAACCTATACCATCCATTGAGACGGGGCCCTCATGTTCGGTGGCAGATCCTAAACAAAAAGCAAACTAGGACGGAAATCATTTTGCAAAAATCTATACGACAAGCAAAGATCAGTTGAAATATCATAAAAGACTCAGCACAATCACAGGCGTTTTTCGCGAAACATCACGCGAGCCGCTAAGCGATAGAATATTCCAAAAAGAAATGGTCAATTTTGAAGAAATAGTAGAAACCATAAATAAACTGCCGAAACATAAAGCTCCAGGAATAGATAAGTTGGACCCCATTCTTCTCAAGAATCTGCCGAAGAAACCACTTGTTCAACTATTATATATTATAAATGCGATAATTAGATGGCAATATTACCCAAATTGCTTAAAAAATGCGGAAGTTATTCCCATCCACAAGCCTGGAAAAAGCAAAAACCGTCTAGACAGCTATAGACCGATTTCCCTGCTGAGCGTGGTCGCCAAGGTGGTGGATAGAGTCCTCCTGAAGCGTGTCACTAACTCCGAAAAAAAGCTGAAACTCATCCCGCCTGAACAATTCGGGTTCAGGGGAGGGCACTCTACCGCCTCCCAAGTGGCCCGGGTTGTTCACGGGGTGAAAGAAGCTTATCACAAGCATCAGAATACGGTTAGGGTCCTGTTGGACACTCAGAAAGCCTTTGACACGGTCTGGATAGAGGGGTTTGACGCTAAAATGATAATTGCGCATATGCCCCTTTATATAGTTAGAGTCCTCGACTCATACTTGACTAACAGAAAATTTACGGTAAGGGTTAATAATGCGAGCTCGGCAGAGCACCCAGTCGGAGCAGGTGTTCCGCAGGGTTCCTCATTGTCGCCGATCTTATATTATCTTTATACATACGATTTCCCGACCTTCGCACGCACGAATGCGGCCATATATGCGGATGATACCGTATTGTATGCCCATTCGTTTGCGAGCGGAGTGGCTGCTAAACAGCTCCAGATACATCTGGATCGGATGGTTGTACCCTATATGGAGAATAATAAGATCCAGATCAATCCGCAAAAGACTGAGGTCATTAACTTTTCGAGGAAGAGAACGAATGTGAGAATCCCCGAGAAGTTGAAGGTGAAAAGCGATCAGGTTGACGAGAGTAACGCTGTGAAATATCTGGGTGTACAACTTGATAAGCGTATGTCATTCCATAAACATATTAACTTGGCGTTGCAGAGGGGGTCAGCCGCGATTAAGCGAACCTACCCCCTCATTGCACGCAACTCAAAGTTATCTAGTGAAAATAAAATACTGATGTATGAACAAATCATAAGACCGGCAATGACATACGCTTGTCCGGTGTTCTGCAGCATCTCCAAATTTCAGATTTTGAGACTGGAGAGATTGCAGAACAAGGTACTTCGTATAGTCACTGACAGCGACAGATACATTCGGCTGGATGATCTGCGCGAGCTCGCAAATGTCGAAACTATTGCAGAATACATCAATAAAATCTCCGAAAAATTTTATAGATACCACATTACGCACAGTACTTTAACGGAAAATTTGACGAACATCAGAGTTCACGATGAGTACAGAAAACACGGAGTAATTTACCAAAATACCACTCTATTCAATGAAAGACTGAGAAACCTCGTTCCATAGTCTCTATGACCTGAAATAATTTAGTAAAAACGAACCGAAGTAGCCAGATGGCTAGAGTCGAGCACTGATGATCTAAAGATCCTGGGTGTGAATCCGTGCAGGGACAGAATAAAGAAAAAAATTTTTTTTTGGTTTTATTTTCATTCCAGGTTGGCAAGTAGGGAATATACCCTAATAAGAATTATTTTAAGTTGTTTTTTTTTCATTTATTTTCCAATAATAACATTGAGTACACCAAAAACAGATAAATCCACAGGAACTGAATTTTTTAACTAAATACAATTGAAACGCTCGCATAAGCAACGCAGGAGGTGGGCAATAAGAATGAATGTTGGAAAACTAAAAATCTAGCATGTGCCAAAGCCTACTTGTCAACATCAGCAAGGATGGCCCTTTTAACCCTCAATTAAGGGCAAAAGAGGTCGTCGGGTTTCCCCAAGCATCCCAAAGGCTACAAATTCCCGCTCTTCCCTATTCCCAAATTCCCGCTCTTCCCTATTCCCAAGAGAAGAACTTGAACAATTTGTATATATAAAATAGTTGTACATATTAGATTTAAGTTGAAATGTAACATAGAAAGATTAATAAACATTTTGAATTGAATTGAATTGTATTTGGGTTCTTTTTTTCATTAATATTAATATATCGCTCACCTTGTTATCTGGAAGATTATTGCTACCTCCTGCTGTGCCTCTACAATCTTTAATTTCGTGTTTACTATATTTAGTGAGGGCTACATCGATGCGTGACTGGTTTATACCAAAAGTGTTTGAGAACTTTATGCAAACAGGTATATCTTCTGCTGAATTTTATCTTTGAGTTCTCAGAACCATAACTCCGAATCTTCCTAAATTCCTCAACATACCCTTGCAAAATGCTACATCAATTGCAATTGAATTTTTTCCCAACAAGTTTTTTCGGTTTCACAATAACCCCTTCATTGCTGATATATTCTTCATTGTTGTTGAACCGACTCTTTTTGCTATTACTGTTTTGATCGGGAAATTTTCTTTTTCTTCCCTGTTTCTTTCGTCCTTCCTGAGAGGCGCATTTTATATTTTGAGAACTCAACTTATCGGTTGATGATTTTGTTGGAAAAGAATTGTCTATATTAATATAGGATTTCATTGTTTTGTTCCCGTCGCTAATATCAATTACTGAAGAAGTACGTACCTACATTAGATCCTGAACAACTGGCTACAGGTGCTGCAATTGGGAATTCTGAATAAACAGTTACCTGTGTTGTTGGCGTGGAATAACATTAACCCTGATCAACTATATTTTTTTAAATAGTGTCTTCGGTATAGTTGTCCAGACATAAACTTTGTTTTGGAGTAGAATGAGATATCGGTGTTATTCGACTAACGTCACTCTGATTAGGATTAATAGGAAAAATTTGCAAACCTTCATCATTCAATTACCACATTATCGTTGAATATATTTTTTCAACGTGGAGTGATGAAATCTACAAGATCAGTAACTTCCAGTTGTCGATTCATGGCAGAAGCAGGTTTTGTAAGAAGCGAAAATAGATTAGTGCAACTATTTTCTTCAGAAAATAATACATTAGTGTTCAATTGATGTTGAAGAAATTGGTAAAGTCATATTTTGATTTTCGTTCAATGTCTTCCCTCCAGCTGAAGATATCAAACTTGGATTATTTTCTTCACTTATGGAGATCTCTTGACAATTTTCATCTATCTCCTCTCCATTTGAACGATTTGAAGAGCCATCTGTATCTAGCTTTTTCTTTTTAATTGGAAAAAATTGTGGCAGAATATTTCTATCTGACTTTTTGTCTTCAGTTGAATTGATTAACATGGGGCGATTTTCAACTTGTACCGAATATTCAATTGAACATATTGACAAGAGACAATTTCCATTCAGCATATTCTCTTCACTTGAAGAGATTGATTGACGATTTTCATCTGACGAACAACTTTCAACTGAACTCTTTTTGCCCAACGATGTTGTCAGTGGATAATTACTATCTAAACACTTTCGTAACACATACTTTCGGTCAAAATTTGAGAACAAAAATACCACGTCTTTGGTAGGAAAGATGAACTTCAATCACTAGTGCATGTTTGCTTTGGAGTGTTCGTGATATCTCGAATTTCTTTGTATTCTGGTATAGTAGTCTCTGTTTTCCCTTTTTTCTGGGCAAAGTTTTCCCATAATATGTCCCCTTGATGCCATCCTGGAGAAGTTATGACATTACAGAACGTTGGAAAAATTCACTTAGCCAATTGAGAGTGAACATGAATGAAAATAATTATTTTTAGATGACCTGATATTGCTGATTTGTGGAACAACATTTCGAATATTGAAGGAACCTCAACAATGAAAATATTGTGTACTTTGAGGTTATAATATATATTCATTTCGTTTTGTGTCTCTCTTCAACAGTCTTCCCAAAAGTTTCACCCAATGTAAACCGTTGATAGTCATTTATACCTAATCTCAAAGAAAGTTGATGTTTACAAAAAAAACGGATTTCACTTACCTAATAAGTGAAATAATAAACACTATTAAATTTATAAAGGGCTCACGACGGATGTACGCACTTGCAGGTTTGTACATGGAGGCAAGTAATATTTGCAAAACTGAGCCAACCCTCCTCCTGACTGATAGTTTTCAATCAACTGCACTATTAATGAGTTTCGCATAAGCGTTCCAAACCAATAAACATGAATTTTAATTGTAAAATTGTTTTTTATGTAAAATTGTTTTTAACCGCTTTCTTAGTTGTTTGACCAACCCTCAGAAGTTAATGAAAACTTGTACGAGTTAAGATCACGGGGACCTTACCTTTTATAGTGGGATCCGAAACCACTCTTGGGACCTTGAAAAAATTTTTCACCAGCTGCGGAAATCGAACCCGCGCCAGGTGGAAACAGTTGACACAAGACCGACGCTGGTGCCACTGAGCCACAGGCCCCGAATCACTTTGTATCAGTTCCCATTTCATAAACGTAATTTGCATTTGTGTCTCAACTGATATTTGAAACATTTTTTTTTCTACACAACCTTTCTCAACTTTCCGCAAGAGTGTGTCAACCCTCTTTGACTGACTATTGCAAATCAAATATATATTGTGATATTTCTCACAAACTGTGTTATTCCCAACTTAACCCTTCGAGCCCCAAATTAAGACAACAGTAATTTTTACAGTTTGGAAAATCAAGTTGTTCCGCCATGATACCACTGGGTCACTTCTTGTGAAAGAGCATAAAGCAATTTCTTTTATCATTCAAGCATAGCCCCACATTACAAGTTGAACATTGCCATATACCTCTGTGTGGATTTTTTGTTGTACTGCATAAAGCACAATGGCGTGAAGTACCATGTAGAGGCATATGTGCAGATGCGGCTAGTCTAGTTTCAATAGGTACCTGTCGTTTGAACCGACTCGCCACAGGTTCAACGCTTCTTCTCCCTCTTTTCCTCGAATTCTCAACACCGATGAGCCCACGCGATACTGACAATCTGAAATCCTTGAGTTTCATTGACCGCCCTTCACTTCTCTTGCAGAATATGATGAATGAATTCACTATGGCTACATCTACAAAATGCCAAAAATTTCGCATGTGCCATTTTTTGGCCCAACGAATGATTAGGCCCACGAGTCTTGCGTCGGACTGACGGCAGAAGACCTTGAAGATTTTCTCTGCAGCGAATGTGATTAACGTTTTTGTTTGTTAAAAAAGAATTTTATTTTTTTGTTAGAATTTTTTAATACTTTTGTTACTTTATCACAATGTTAGCATTTTTTGTTACTTCACTACAGTTTTGTAAAAAAAAATATCTTTGTTTTATATAATAATTCTAATAATAATATATAATAATTCTTTCACCTTTTTCGTTTTTTATTAATATGGAATATTATTTATCCAATAATTATACAAAATTCTACATAACTTGCTATGGGCTTCATCACCCTACCATGCGGGTAATAAGGCCCGACTGCAATTTTTTATTTTCGCCTTATTTTGGTTACTCAGGTTTCAAAGGAGGCCAATACTGATGAGTACATGATAGAAGACATGACAAACAATAAACTCATCATGTTCCGAAATTTTTTGTATACAAAATAACGCGAAAAAAAATTTCAGTGCCGTTATATTCTGATTGTTGAATCTCCAGTCAAAATCTCCTCTGGACATGTTTTATCATCAATAAAATCATGTGGTAGTCCTTTTCTGTCTTTGCGTACTGTGCCACATGCATAAATTTGATTTTTTTTCAACTCCAATAATAGGGGAAGGGAGGTGAAATAGTTGTCAAAATACGGTTTGGAAAACGTTCCATGCAAAACATTAGAAAGATCAGTAACGACACGTTTCCCTAAATTTTTTTCGGCGATATTGCCCACCTTGCCGATATATTAATCTCGAATTCAGAAATATACGCAGATTCATTCGCACGAACCCATACTTTGTAGCCTTTTTTCATCGGCTTCTAAGGCATGTATTGCCGAATGAATGACCTACCCTGGAACCTTATCATGGATTCGTCGATTGACTGGTTTTCGTCAGGACTGTTATGCTCTCCAAAAGTTTTTAGTAATCGATTCATTAGTGACCTGATTTAGAATAATTTATCGCACCCTGGTTCTCCTTTTTTTGGTTGAGTAGTATTGTCTTTCAGGTGTAACCGTCCCAAAATCATCATTAATCTATTTCGAGACATTTTACTTGATATATACATATCTCACACTTCATCATTACTGGACCAGTAATCTTTCAATTATGGCATTTTTTTTATGCCCATCAATATATTTATCCCCACAAATATTTTCAGTTCCTCTTTTGTTATTGGTGGAAAGTCGGTTGCCCCACCTCCTTTTTGTATTGCATACAAATTAGTTTCAAAAGTTATTATATCCAATAGATCCTCCGGAAATAGGCAGAGGGATACTTCATACGGCATTTCTACATCATCTGGAAAGTTTTTGGGTCCGGTACAATCAGTAAATGGCACCACAGGTTCATTTCGAATATTTCTTGACCAAAAGCTGTCACAAAATCGAGATAATGGCAAGTCGTAGTCGCTGCTGAATCCATATTCTCTTTCTTCAGTTAGCTGATTTCCTACAACATCGAACAAAGAAGGCACAATTTCGATATTATTCTCTTCTATATCATTATTTATCATATATTCTGATTCCCTTTCAGCGTCTGAACTATCTCCTTCCTCGTCGCAGAACCGATTCCATCGAAAGGAATACTGTCAAAAACTCTTGAAATTGTTCCGAAGACATATTTTCCAAATCACTATAGCTCATTTTTCTCCCTGAAAACACAAAAGCGTTATGAGTCCCAGTGGTATAGCTCGTCCAGTATTGAAACGACCACTTTGGCCTTCCCCTACCTAACAACCAATTTTTCTCGAAGATTCCCGAACCATTGTCTAACTGTGGCTATCAATAGAAATTCACGAGACGTAGAGAACTTACACTCCTATAACTTTCCTAACACTCCAATTTCTTTTTCCGCTACTGAATAGTACTTAGCACTGGATATTTTGGCAAGGTGACGAGTAAACTAACACAAAGTTGAATAAATAACTGCACTACCTATTTATTAATCAAACAAACCTAACCTTTCAAACGCTGCATGCCAAGACACTGGTGAAGATTCGCCGTAGCACAGCAAATCGTGTCCACTCGTGTTTTCCCCCTCTCAACCTACCAAACGGTCGTTTCAATACTGGACGAGCTCTATTGCCATGAAACTGCCTATTCTAACCTATCAATCATACTCCATATTAAACTATAACAGAAAAACTACATTTCCATGTGTTGTGAACACTATGCACCACCATATAACAAATTTTCAATTTACCGGCCATTGTTTCTGAATTAATATTGCACAACAAATAAATTATGTAACCAAACACTAATAAAATACAAGTTATGAATAGCACGAACTTGTATGATATCGCAAATATCGAATTTATGAAGACGCAGACATTTCGGCATTTTTATCGGCTGCAGTAGTCATGTAGGCAACACGTTATTCACGCAGATGCCTAGTGAAACCACTGGGACACTTTGCAAAAATTATTATATGGGTGGTTTCACTGTGTTACCGCTGGGACTGAAAGGGTTAACACAATAATGCGTACTAATGAATCGCGGCAGGATAACAGGTCTTAGTAATGTAAATGCTCGAAACATGTTTGCAAATCAAACATATGTCGACATGGAAATATACAAAAACAATGTTTTCTGTTTTTAAGGCTTTTTTGTCATGTTCCTATATGAAAAACATGAAAATTCATTTAATTTCCAACAGGAGTGTGCACCTAACTCAAAAAACGATTTGTTGTGGGTTGACACACAAACGCATAACAGGGTCCATATAATAATACGAAATGGAGTTTGGTGTTCCTTCTAACTTCCATCATGTTCAATCAATCAATCTATCAATCAATGAATCAAAACTGCTTTATTGTCCAAGAAATAGTCCTTTTGACAAAGCGATGGAGAATAACTTGTGGTATATATATTATATAATATATTATATATAATATGAATATAATATAATATGAATATAATATGAATAAATATATATATAAAATATATATATATATATATATATATATATAAATATATATATATATATATATAAAAGTAAGATGTAAATAATATGTGGGTATATAATGTAAAGTGTAAAAATATAGTTCAAATGTAGAAATAAATATTCTAAAATAATGTTACAATAAAATAAAGTTAGGTTTGAAAGGGGAAACAACGAATTACATCACAAAACATATGGGTTATCACTACACAACTATGCAACTTACAAATACTCAAAATGGTAACACAGTAGGACTAGGTTATTGATGTCCGAAATTTTCATTATAGTACTCCTGCAGGTCATAGTATGCTTTTGGCACGAGGAAGTCTCTTACTGCCTTTCTAAAGTGTTTAGGATTATTTAATACTTTTAAATATTCTGGCAGGTGGTTATATAATTTCCTGCTTTCATATATAATTGAATTTTTTGTTAGAGTTGTTTTTGGGATTGGCAGGCTAAGGTTGTTACGGTTGTTACTTCGGGTGCTCATGTAAGTGCGAGTCATATTTGTGCTTGAAGACTGTTTGTTATGAATCAAACAGGCAGTTTCCAAAATGAAAATACTAGTTATGGTAAGAATTTTTTGGAGATAAACAGCGGTCTACAGTGGTTTCTTGCTTTAGCCCTACACAAGTACCTGATGGCCCTTTTTCAACCGACGAAACCAAAAAGGAGGAGGTTCTCTAGTCGACGCGTATATTTAATTTTTGTTGAACAAAAAGAGATTGTAATAAATGCTGGCTACAGAAACCCCAGACAGCTATTCCATATCTAATGAGATATTCAAAAAGGGAGAAATAGGTGTTTCTAGCAATAATTGCACCAAGTTCGTTTGATACCACTCTAATTGCGTAGTAGCCTGATGCTAATCTTTTTTTTACTGACGTAAAGTGGTCTTTGAATTCAAGTTTATCATCGATGAGTATACCCAGAAACGTTGAACAATATTTATTTTCTACTCTATGTGTGTTCAGACTGATACTGTTCATTTGGAATCTGAAGGTTAAGATGTTAGTTTTATCAAAATTGAAGCAGACATGGTTCGAATTACATTTCTGCATGTGAGTCAAATTATTATTGAAATATCAATGGAATATATTATCAATTCTGTTTTGGTTTCAGTTTTCAATGTACTTTATACAAGTCAGTATTGGATCAAATCAATCGATATTCAACTATCGAGAGTTTGAGCTCTTATTTCAACAAAGACGACACCAACCATTCTGAAACGCTGCTTCCCTAAAGATGAAGTCGCTAGATGTCTGTGAAAAAAATTCAACCCCGGCATTGAGTTATGTGGCAAAGTTCTCACTGGAATCATCAAAGTATAGCAGTTCTGTGAAGATATAGGCATATGTGATTTGAATATGGTCACCGATGCATTTACCATATCAAAAAACATATATTCCC
>JAFIRS010006076.1:0-43364 GCA_018342105.1 Gonioctena quinquepunctata | reverse complement strand
AAGTTGACACTAGATTACGATATGGTATATGTCTATGGGGTTTCCTGTATTCCCACATGATGTATTCATTGCTCAAAAGCGAGTTTTGCGGTCTCTCATCAATATATCGGACCGAACAAGTTGTAGAACTGTTTTTCAAAACTATAGAATTTTAACAGTTCCTTCGTTAGTCATTTTTGAACTTTCCGTATACTCATTTGAGAATAAAGGTACTCTATTCAGTACCAATGAAGATAGACATCAACTCAATACCAGAACAAAAAATTACCTTGATATACCTTTTAATAAATATAGAGTATCTTCCAACTCTCCTCTCTCTATGGCGCCCAAACTATATTAAAGAAAGTAAAAGTACAAACATATTCAAAAAGCAAATACGAGAATATTTACTGGGAAAATGTGTGTATAGTGTTGAAGAGTTCATGTCCTAAAATTTTTATCTTGAGATGTTGACATGTATATTTTAAAAGAATTTTGGAAACATTGGTCCAGACTCTGAATTTTAAATTTGAGTTCTTTCGCTTTTAAATTCTATTTTGTATTTTAGATATATTGTTCTGGATTTTAAATTCTGTTTTTACCTAGATTCAAGAGTATTTTGACTATTCCTATACAATGTCCTGTTGTCTACTGGAAAATAAAGATATATCTATCTATCTACCTACCTGTCCGTCAGTGTTTAAAAAAATTGAAATGTTGAGTTACTTTCCGGCAGTTGCTGAAAAAGTTCGTTCTTGAAAATGGCTAGTTTTCTGAATTTGTTGCTAAGAAACGGATTAGTAAAATGCGCTTTCTAAAATTATTATTCTCAATGTGTCAAGTTACAAAAATAGTTGAAATGTTTTCGAATATGACTGGAGTCGCACAGTCAACAATATACCGACTTTTGCACGAGGATAAACGCGGTCCCATCAGGTCACCAAAGAGAAGTACAGGAAGAAAAGAAACTAATAAATGAGGATGGAAAGACTGCCATCAGAAGAATCATACACTCGTTTTACTCAAAAAAAAAAAGAAATAACCTACCTTGAACAAAATTATGTCTGAAATGAAGAAGGCATTCCACCCAAGGGTAGGAAAAAAGTGTGGAAAACTTTGAGCGATATGAATTTTGGTTATGAAAAAACTCAAAACAGAAAATCACTTTGGCGACGACGATATTTGAGGGCAGTTAGACAGTTTCGAAGGGAAAACAGGAATATCTATTATATGGACGAAACTTGGTTAAATAAAGGATATACTGGAATAAAAGCACCCTTGGAAAAAGGTAAAAGAATAATAATTACTCACATTGGTAGCAGCAACAATGGATTTGTCGATGGTGGCTTGCTAGCATTTGAATCAAAACGGACTGGAGACTATCATGAAGACATAAACGCTTATGTTTTTGAAGAATACCTCCAGCAAATGCTAGATCTTATTCCTCCTGGGTCTGTTATAGTCAAAATACCAACGTCTTCTTGCAAAAAAATTACATCATTCATTGGCTTACTTTAAATAAGAAGCCATTTCACAAAGATATGCTGAAAAAGGAGCTACTGGAGATTGTAGAGTTGAATAAACCTCTTTGTACGAAATTTGTTGTCGACGGTACTTTGCCTTCCGCCATGTCACTGTGAATTAAACCCATAGAATTGGTGGGGGCAAGGTAACACTACTTTTGAAATAAGAGAATGAAAACCTCTTGCAAGAGGGAATAAAGACAGTGAATTGCGAAAAATGGAGTAAGTGCGTCGATCATGTGATTGGAATAGAAGAAATAATGTGGGAAGCTGATTACATGCTAGAAAACACTTATTATTCCTCCTTATTATTTCTCTGGACCCAACGACGATAGTTCATCAGACTACTCAGAACATGATGACTAAAATTTAAAAAATTAAATTGTTGTATTGTAGATAGATAATAGTCTTTATTGTATAGGAGAAAGTTACATCTCATTAAAGTAGTTCGGGTCTAACTTTACATATTTTAGATTAGTGTGGATTACGAATTAGAGAGAGGAAGAAAAAAAAAAAGTAAGAACAAAATAACAGGACAAAAAAAGACAAATCATTCGTTGAGAGCAAATGAGCGTAATTTGAGGATATTGATGATAGTGTGGACAAAACTTAATAGAAGGGAAAAGTCATTGGAGTCCAGCAAAACAATTTCGAAAATATTTTGCAATTTCTTATGTCATTATAGATGGGGCAAATCAGGAGTAGGTGAGTGAGTGATTTGTTGTATTGTAAATAGTATATTTTTTATAATATTAATATTTATTCGAATTTATCTATTTCATATTATTATTACTTTTATATAAGTTTTTATCTACTTAATATTAGAATAACTAATATCTCAATTATCTGCCTATATCTATAATTATAATCATTTATATTATTTTTATCCTTCTTATTCTAATATTAAGTAGTTTTAGTGAATATTTTATCCCCTAATATTTATAATTTAGATTTAAATGTCAATTATTTTTCGAAACAAGTGCTTCGCACTTATCGAAACCTCTGATGTTTGTTCCCCTTGTATCGTCTTTGATGTCACAATTAATATCATTTACCTCTGAATAAATATCATTATTATTATATTATTATCATTAATAAACTACCTGTAGTTACGCCGCTGTAACATAAATTTCATTCAGAAAACTCCTCTTCCTATTGTTATGCAAATTAAGGTGACCCTAATTTAGAGCGGATTCGGGGTGTGCCTTGAATAACTGAAAAACGGAATTTTTGAAAAACTATAATTGCAAGTTCTACAATCTTTAAGTTGTCCACCCTGTTTAATGGGTTCTGTCATTGCAAGTTTACATTTTATCACTCTCTCACATTGGGAAACAGAGAATAAGAAAAAGGAAATTCAACAAGGAAATTTTCGAAAGTTCAATAGGTAAGATGTAGGTAGGTTAGAAAATGTTTGCATTAATTTGCTACAGTTTCTTGAATCCGTAAGAAAAATATTGCTTTTTTTAATAATACCTGCTCTGTAAGTAAGATATCGATGCCCAGTATCGATTGTGAAAAAATGCATTCCAACCCACCGAAATCCATCAAAGCCACCCCTTACCAATCCCGACAATCAAAAATATCTCCTCCCTGAATCGTAACACTGACTTGTACGATTAAGAAAATTCCCATCCACTGAAAACATAATGACAGTCTTCTATGACAAATAAATTCCGAGACAGAGGAACAAAACATCTGGCAATTTACGGAATCCAACTCGTCTGACGTTTGGTAGGCTTCCAAACGTTCAATTTTCAGAATAGTAGGAATATTGTCTAATGATCAGGTGTAACTATGTAATTTACCAGAAACTGTTAATGGCAGGGTACAGATACCCAGAGCTGAACCTGTCATTTTGATCTGCCGATGCCGCAACGGACGATAAGTTGGGAGAGAGTGGCGCAGGATTTATAGATATTTGAGACATGTAACGAAAGTTTGTCAACTCTCAAGTAGGTACATCATATATGTTTTCAAAGTTCTAATCACGTATGTATGTTTGTTGAAGTGGAAGGGGAGGAATATTATTAACTTTCTATGTCTCTATTTTGTTGGCGAAAGGAAATTTGGAATATTCTTTTAGATGTGGATATGACAGTGGATTTACTCATGTGCAAAACTCCAATGAAAGATAAAATGTGATTGAAAAACTATTTTGTACCTGATTCCATTGACTATTTGTGATTTCCACTTCGAAAATAATTATTTCAGTTATAAAATTTCTCTGTAGAAACAAAATGGAGAAGGAGAAAGTCGAAAATTCCGCCCAAATCCAACAAACTCTCCATGAAAACACAATTAGGTTGAGGTATGATGTGGAAAATCAGTATGAAACCACTTTTATTACAGAGATTGATCTCTAAAAACAATAATACCGCTGAAAAAAACTATTTTTGCCTTAAATTTTTCGTTAAGTGGCGGAGTGGCATTTCGGTAGCGTGACGTCATCAGCCAGCAGTCAACACTCTTCAGCCGAGTGGTTGTGTCTGATTGTTAATGATTTGTGTGTTTTTTTAACCACTAGTCCATTTCTTGACATGGGTAACCTTCCACAGTCTGAAAATGAAAATATAATCAGGAAAATCTATACAAGTGTAGAAAGGGCAAACTAATTAGTTCACCCCGATAAGTTACTGCGTTCACCAAATTATGTTTCCTATAGAAAAATGATTCAATTTTTCAGTAACTTGTCGTCCCCTGAATATGCCAATAAAAAAATAGTGAAAATTCAAAAGGTACTTCTCTATATAGTTTTTGACGTTTCGTGGACTATATCTGCCCCCGTTCTCAAAATCTTCTAAATCTCCTTTAATTGTTTGAATAATTTGGATTTTTCTTGCAGAGTCTTTTTCGCTTTTTCAAATGACGGATGTCAATTGATATCTGCCAAAATATTTGAGAGTGACGTATTGCTCATTTGTTCAGATCAGTTTATTAACATTCTACCATATCTCACTTCCTCTCTGAGTAGAGATAACCATGTATGGTCCATTTCAACACATTTGTTGAAAAGCAGTTGTTATTGGAAATAAGAATACAGGCCGTTTCTTTCAATTTTCTCCTCTCTTGATGTGGTTCTTTCATCAAGATTTTCGTCCTATCCCATTCAATCGTATGATCGCCATCGGATGTGAGGATATGTTCTGCAATTTTTGATCCGGTTATTTGTCGATTTCTGATGTAACTCTGATGTTCACTTTGGCGCACAAAAAATCACATTCATTCAACACTAGTCCATTTTATTAATCATCACGTTTTTTAGAAAATGGCAAATAAAATTCAGCCAGGATTTGTTAAGGCTGACTCTCGTAATTTGCTTGTTTCAAAGAATCAGATAAAGCTAATTTGTCAATATTCTGCGAAAAAATTCTTCCAGCTTGTCTACGTAAAATCCCAAAATCGTTCCCGATAACTTTGTTAAAATAAATTTGATATTTCTGATCTAGATTTTAGTGTGTTTGTGCAGGTCAATCATCCACAATAAATCATCTGGGAGACCAATGTATTCTTTCGGACATTGATTGATATGGAAATTTTTCAATTTAGAGCTCAATTCAGCCATCATAGTATTTTCTACGGAAACGATTTCTTCATTTTCTGTATCGGAAGGATTAATTGTTACTTTCTGCAACGGCACTGTTCATGGATGAAAAAATTGAAGCACCAGAGACCTCGTTTTCATCAAGATTGTTATTTCAAAGTTTATGGTTGTTTTTTGACAGAGGAAGAATTCGGTTTTTGAAAGCTGGTGTCCAAGATTTTGCACATTACTCCAACGCTATGAAAATGAGTCTCCTTTCGACGAATAGCGTCCGTTACACACTTTGGTCCCTAAAAGATGTTTGAATCGCACCAGCGCCAGCGATAGCTGCAACAATGTTCATTTTCAAAAATAATATTCGAAAATGTATTAAAACCATCCACATATTTTTTGACGTTTTATTTCTATGTGAAAAATGTCCTAATAATTATTTAAATAAATCTGTATGGGGTCATATATCTGTATGGGGCTGGGATAAATTATTTTATACTCTTTGGGTACATTGAAAAATAGATTTTTTTTTTTATTTCTAGTCTTGTGTGTGTGGAATTTTGAAAATGATTTTTAACATCTTGATGAGATTATAACAGAGACATGAGTCGAGTTGAATAATAGAAAAGGCGGTCATACGTTAGAGTTTTGTCAACATTGTTCTTGTTGGTTGATAATGTGTCTAATTGGATAGGAATCCATAGTTTTTATTAAATTATAACAATTCTTCAAATTGAACTCACGTACAGTTCGATTAATATTTTTTTGACACAAGCAAGTCTAATACAACTTCGTTTGGATAATTTTTTCATTTTCGAAAAAAAAACATTTGGATTTTTTTAATTTTTATAAGTACTAGATATCACAATTTACCACATCGCCCCTCAATAGTATAGCAAACCTCAGAAAATAATGTTTTGCCTCATTTACCTGTTCGAATATAGTGCAGTTTAGAGTTATGCCACTAATTTATAGCGACAGATTGGCCATTTATTATAAAACCGAGGTTGCCTCTATCTTGACATAAATATCGGTTTTTCACAAACACCCGTAATAAACTTCTGTCGATAATTTATGACTGTGGATGTTGATACATCAGCACTCTGGTTTTGCTGATGATATTAGTTTTCGGAAATGTCGATGTTTCTGCGGAGGTTTCAATGAAATGAATTGAAACAAATATATTTATATATATAAAATTCCCCCACCTACAGGAAAAGGAGAAAATGGATCGGCAGTTTTACTTTGAATTTATATATATATATATATATATATATATATATATATATATATATATATATATGATATGTGTTGAGATACTTTCTCGGGTTTCTGTCCGCGTTCTGTGTTCTCAAAAGGTCCGATTTCACGACGTTTCAGCAAATTAAAATTTGCCATCTTCAGGTGATGTCTAGAAATTCGATTGTTGCAAACTCCACTGATGTTTTTGTCTTGTGCTCCTCAATGTATGATGCTGGTTAGTCGATTGGGCACGATCGTCGGTTTCCTTCGTTCGTGCCCTGCTTTGTATGGGGCCGGAAGAGGTCGCTGTTGGACGCGCCGTTGCCAGGTTGCCATGGGTGTTGTTGGGTGAACTCTCTGGAAGTGTCGATGTTCCATCCCCATTGGTATTTTGTTGTTGAGTTATTTGTTGGTGGTCAAGATAGTTCTGCATATGGTTGGTAGTCTTCGACTGTCATCCCTTTTTGTTCATATAATGTGGTCATTTTTCGATTTCGATGGCTTCTCCCGTTGTTCCTGAGTGGAACTTCTCATCACTTGCCAATATCCGAGTGTCACTAAAGTTTATGATGTTCCGTTGAAATAGTGACGATGTGGTCTTCTTCTTTCGTATGGAAATCTTGTGTTCTTCTTTGCGGATGTTGATTCTTCGGTTTGTTTGGCCTATGTAGGTCTTTTCACAATTTTCTCATGGTACTTCATAGACTCCTTGGCACTCTAGTGGTATACGGTCCTTGGGGTTTCTGAGGGTAGATATTATTGTACGGTCTGTTGTAAACGTTGTAAGGATATTGTGCCGGTGAAGAATTCTGCTGATCCTGTCCGTTGTACCCTTTATGTATGGTAAGAAGAAGAAGAAGATTGGCGGACAACGACCATATAAAAGAGGAGCTGGATAATATCGAAGCAACCCTCCAGATGAATGGATACTCCAAAAGAACTATCAAAGAAGCATCTAGAGTCAAAAAGAAACAACGGCAAAACATCCTCACCATACATTCCGATATTAATTAAATAATATCTCGATGACAAATTGGGGAGTAAATGGATTGGTAGATACTCAATATATTCATGGCCAGCAAGGTCTCCCGATCTCACTCTTTTAGATTTTTTTCTATGGGGGTACCTTAAGAAAAAGGTGTAGGCTCGGAGACCATTTGAAAATATCGATAAATTATTAGAATGTGGTATACCGAAATCTTTTTAAAAAAATGTCAATAAATAATTTAAGGATTCAATTCAGGTTTCTGAACGTTTTTGTATTTTGGATTCTCTTTTTGTTTCATATATAAATTAGGACTAGCCTTTAAGCTAACACTATGATCAAAGTTAAATAGGCTAGCGATTTTTGGATAATTTATTGGCGGGAATCCGGTCGGAATATTGAAGAAAATCATTTGCTAAATTGTCGACGTTTCGAAACTTCATTGTTTCATCTTCAGAACTCTGAAGAATAAGAACAAAACCGTAGATGTATATGGAATTCTCGAATGGAGTATTGATAGAATAAGATACAATACGTAAAATAACGATCGTTAAAGACAATGTACAGAAAATTGACATTGATAATATAATTACTTACATTTAGGGTTGCTCTCCGAGTTCAAAAGTGGTTATATAAATAATTTAGAATTCAATATAAATACATGCACAGGTTCACGAAAGATGTCATGAGAATTTTAAAAACCAAATCCTCAAACATATTGAAACAATGTTACTGAAGAATTACTACCCTAAATCTTTGATTAAAAAACTATTAGGTATATTCCAACAGTAAAAATACATAGGGAAAAGAAAAAGCACCGTTAAACGTCAAGTATTTCAAACTATCACATGTGGAAGTTCTCACACCACAACTCTGCAAAGTCTTAGGAAATTAAAATTTCAAATTCAGCATGAAATGTGAAAACAGAGTGAAAAATAATTTTTTCACAAGACTAAAAACAAAAACACCTAAAGATCTTAAATCTAACATTATTTACGAAATACCATGTGCTGAGTGTGACAAGGTGTACATAGGACAAACAGGTAGATACTTGAAGCAAATAACGACAGAACATAATAGGTATTGTAAAAATATACACAACCCACTTGAAACAATAAAAAATCCCACAAGCCTTGCAGAATGATATAAATCATCCCTTCACACCTTCGACTTTAGTTCAATCAGTATCAACAGACAATATTGAAAAAAAGACTCATGAATGAAATGATTGAAGTAACAAAGCAGAGAGAAGAATGTGTTAACAAAAGATCTGATATCAAAAATCTAAACACCTCGTATTTTAACCTAGTAGAAAAAAGCAAACACAAATTGTGAATAATAATACATGACTTTTTCCAATTCTCCTAATCTTTCTCATTAGTCTTTTTTACATTACAAAGAAACCATTCATCGCCAGTTCAGTTTGTTCATTTCATTGTGTATGTATCGACGTTTTCCCTTGAACCTGTGCATGTATTTATATTTTATGTCTAAATTATTTATATTACCACTTTTGAACTCGTAGAGCCACCAAATGTAGACATTATATATCATGTTAGTTTTCTGTATATTGTCCGAGGTTATTTCTTCTAACATCGTTATTTTACGTATTGTATCTATCTATAATAACCATTCGAAAATTCCATTTTAACATAGATGTTTTTGTTCTTATACTTCAGAGTCCTGAAGATGAAATAATAAAGTTTCGAAACGTCGACAATTTAGCAATTGGTTTTCCAACAAACTATCCAAAGAACTATGATTAAGGTTATCGTAATCTTGCAGATTTGTATTATTCAATTGTTTCATTAAATCATAGTGATAGTTATTAAGGACATATATACAGAGTGAATTGGACCAAATTTCGCTTTAGAATATTAATGTAATAAAATGAATGAGGCGCCTGAGGTGTATATGAGTTACAGCCTTTAGGAGGCTAGAACCATTGAAAATGGGAAAAAAATTGTTGCGTAGGTGGTGCGATTTCAAAACTGAATATTGTTTCTGATTCTTAACAACTTTTACGATCAAACTTTTTCGATAATGTCGAAAATAAAGGTAGTTTAGTGCCGACCAAAATTCCTATTTTTTCTTCTCCCCTGTACACCGTTTGTAAATTTGGAATTTTGACAACCAAAATCAAGTTTTCACAATGCACCAATTTTTAGAACCATACATTTTCTGACAAATGAATAATAAAAAAGTTTCCCAGTTGGTTCAAACTTTTTGAAACTCACACATCTTTCATATAACAATTATCCTTATAATTATTCATATGTGACTCTTCGATGGAACGAACATTGATTTTGTGAGCATTATTATCATATTTGGCTCGTGAATCCGGCTCGAAGGACCACTTATTCGAAAATCCCAACTACAATGATGGAGCTAATGAAAAACACGTATTCTTCACCGCTTGCACATAAATCCGTTTTTAAATGAGGAGAAAGTCCATTTGAAAGTCGTGGCTTGTTGCGGGAACTCCCCCAAGGGCAACTTTTCACCCCGATGGCCGTTCCGAATTGCAGGCAGGATTCGGCCGTCGTAACTAACGCCGCAATCTTAAATTGCACGTATGTATATGTATGTATGTGAGAGCCGCGGAGGAAATGGGAAATGCTAATGTGGTATTGCGGAGCCCATAAAACTACATCTGCATGCATAGAATTGCTTAATTCAACGAAGGTTTCGGGAAAAACGACGAGCGGGTCATGTTTATACCCCTGGTAGAGTTTCAGACAATTCTTCCGTTACCGATTTTTTTAAGATGATTAATATTCGGGGCATGTACTGAAAAACCCAGACGACGAGGTAATTTTGATTCGGAACAGTGAAAACACAGCATACATGAAAGGAGCTCCTTCAAATTTTACCCCGCAATATCAGATTTCAATGAAATCGAACTTGACAGTATTAGGAAAATGTTACATGTAGATCCTTCCCAAAAAACTGGCCTCTGAAGTTTAGTTGTTTTTGAAAGTCGAAAAATCTGTATTTTTCAACTTCAGGCTGTAGCTCACCTTCTTTCTAAAGAAAAAAATAGTCGAAGTGCATTTTTTTATTTCATTTTCTTATTGCGCAGGATAAATAAAAATGATATATAATTGTTTTCTCAAATCATGAAGCATGTTCATCCCCCATATGGTGCAAAGAAAGTACATCGATGGCTGTATAGAGAATTACCCAAATAAATGCATCATAGAAGTAGATTCCGTAATAGTAGCTGTGATATTGAAAAACCAACCTACATACATACATGTATTTATCGCTCACCAGACGGTAAGTTGACAATTTTCTTTTAAATTTCACATTATTTTTGAGCGATACTACTGAACATTGATCAACTATCATATAGCAGAGACCACAAATACCTACAAAAATCATTCATTCCATGAGCTTTCCAATGCCTGTAACATACGGGTTACCCCAAGGTACATTACTTGGCCCACTGATGTTCTCTATATACATAAATGGACTCCTAGAACTTGATCTCAAAGGTAAAATCATAAGTTTTGCTGATATACAGCAGTTATATACAGAGAAAACAGTTGGAAAAAATTGAAGGAAGTGGCAGAAAAACAAATAGTAATAAATAAATGGTTTAAACTCAACACATTGACAATGAACCACAATAAAATGAAATACATTCCTTTCGCATCATATCAAAATGCTTTACCTGACCTTGGCCCACTCACATTTGAAATTTAGAAATAATAATTGATTTGAAATGGGATCTACAAATTAAAAATGTCAATAAAATCAGAGGACTTCTATGGAGATGCAAACACTTGCTAGACATCCAACAATTGAAAACATTATACGTTTCTTTGATTCAGACTCAAATCTGAATTATTTGGTGGGATTCCTGATGAAGAATAATATACTTAATCGAAACCAACATGGATTCCATGGAGGTCGTTCAACGATGACTGCTATATACTCTCTTTATGAAAATTTTTTGGAAGGTGTGGAAGCAAATGAAATTACTACAGCTGTATTCTGTGATATGAGTCGAGCGTTTGACTGCGTGCAACATGAGCTTTTATTGCAAAAACTATACAATTCTGGAGTTAGAGGAAAAACTCATGATTGGTTCGAATCGTATCTTCGAAATCGTACTCAAAGTGTCAAAATAAATCATAGAAAAGAAAATATTCAAAATCAGTTCGTATTGACATATATGCCCAATGAAATTGGAGTACCCCAGGGCTCTGTTCTGGGTCCGGTTTTATTTGTGCTTTATATTAATGATTTGCCTGTAATTTCACCAAAAGCCTTCTCTTGTTTATATGCTAACGACACAACACTTTTGTTTCGTGAAAGGTATGAGTGTATTCTACAGGATACAATTCACTCCACTCTCCAGAGTCTTTATGACTGGTTATCCAGCCATTCTTTATTCCTAAACCCATGCAAAACTCAATATATATCTTTTCAAAACCGTCATCGTAATAGTACCACCGAAATAGATATAAATATAAATAATGAATCAGTAGAACAATCAAACTGTGTTAAATTTTTAGGAATAGATTTTGATTCTAATCTCTCATTCACCACTCATTGCGTAAATCTCATGAAGAATAGCAAGTGTTATCAAATTAGAGTTTTAAGAAATGTTCTGGATAAACAAGCATAACTATTATTTTATTATGGTCAAATTCAGTCGAAATTGATATATGATATTTTATTTGGGGTAACTCGTCTTCTATGAAAGATATTTTCATAACACAAAAAAGAATATTAAGAAACATTGCTAACGTATCTTCAAGAACTTCCTGTCGAAGACTATTCAGAGAGTATAATATTCTCACGGTTTATGGTTTATTTATCGTTGAACTATTGATGTATATACACAAAAATCTAGATAAGTTCATGAAAAATGAATCGGTACATCATTAAAATACAAGAATAAGAAATGATCTACATATTCCAAGACATCGTACATCATTGTGTCAAAAATCATACCAAATAATGGGCCTTAGGCTGTATAATATATTACCTAATGAATATAAAAGATTCACCAAGTTGGGCCATTTCAAATATAAATCAAGTTGCTCATGTTAGATTGATGAGTTCACTAATTATTTTAAATAGAGTCGTTTTGTTCTGTCTGAATTTTTGAATGTTTTTAAATGTGCAATATGTGTGTATGTAAGTGTATGTGTATATATTAGTATAAGTATATGTATTTGTTTGTATATATTATGCTTTGACTTTGTTGAAGTGACAAATTTGTATCTTTCTACTTATATGAGTGTTTTCGTGACTTGTCCTATAACTTGTCAAAGTTCTCTTGAATGGACCAATAAAATCTATTCTATTCTATTCTATTCTAATCAGTTATGGTATGGATGGGGGTGTATATGATACATACCTGAACATTAGATATAATACAAAAAAGGATTCTAAAAATCATATACAATAAAAACCGAGGATATTCCAGTGAGATGATTTTCCAGACCAGTATAAAGTCTTGGATGCTAGACAATTGTATTTCTGGAGAATTTCACTGAATGTATGAAACAAAAGATTAAACTAAAAAAATGCTCACTCGTATGAAACTAGGAATATATCAAAGAATTACAACCTACCTAGTAGAAAAAACAAATCTAAAGGTTGTCGATCGTTATCATATCCGGCACCGAGAATCTATAATATTATACCAGAAGAAGTACGGGAAAATAAAACCCAAACCACATTTAAACGTTGCTTGCGGAACTGGCTGAATAGTCAAACAAGAGAAACAATTCATGGGGCTATAAACCAGAAGTAAATATTGGAATACTCAGATTTCTCAAACCATTATT
Source organism: Gonioctena quinquepunctata (assembly GCA_018342105.1). Classification (NCBI taxonomy): domain Eukaryota; kingdom Metazoa; phylum Arthropoda; class Insecta; order Coleoptera; family Chrysomelidae; genus Gonioctena; species Gonioctena quinquepunctata. Next base: position 30,293 of record JAFIRS010006076.1, on the reverse strand, counting down.
ATCAATATAACATTGCATTGTATTATTATGAATATTGTATAATTATGAATATAGCATATATATAAAAGGTGTATATACATGTATGTGTGTGCGTATATGGGTTGTACATATTCGTGGCACATAACCCAATAAAGACAATTTCATCGATCATTGCACTATTTCTTCGATTATGGACTATCTTACTTTATTTTTATTTATTTATTTTTCATATTGTATCATGTATTATGCTTTTTAGATTATTATATAGGGGATATTTTGGTTAATATTCCTTCTGTGGTATTTTCTTCTCACGTTTATTATCATTACTAAAAAGAGTCTATATATCTATTGTACTGTACTCTAATTATAACAAACGTTTATTATTATTATTTTAATCTTAATTCTCACATCAGTGAACCAATTAGAATTTACACTAGGAGAGGATTCTACTCCAAAACATCAATATATTACTAATTACTACAACTAATCTGAAGATCACATAATTGTAACGTTATAGAACCGCATAATTCAACCATAAAGGACAATTAGTGAAAGTGAAAGAATTGACTGAATTTAGGAATAACACAAAATCTGATATTTTATGTTTACGCATACGTTTTTTAATAATCACTCCAATCCACGGATAAAATAGTATAACGTGTTGATGATAAAATGATCCCACACTAACAATCATCCATTTTTTCTTTTGCTTTTTGTTAGCTTTTCATCCAACGCTCCGTGCAATCCTCTTTTCAATTTAACAGTTTTTTTTGTTATGTTGATATTGTGATTATTATATTCCCATCCGCTTCACAATACTGAGTATAAGTTGGATCTCCTATAATTGTCGATGGTATAATTAAGAAAATGAGTTGTTCGCTTTGGACGTTTTGTTTTTTTCACGACATCGTCGTGATTGTGTGATGGGAGATGGAGATACCAGTGGCGTAGAAGAAAATATAATTCGAAAAAAAATTTTACTTACATCCTGAATTGTAAATATTTTGTACGTATTCATCATTTATCCATATCTTTCAATAGAAAATGTAGTCATTCAAATAAGTTAATTTTCTTAAAAATTTGAAATACTTCCGAGTGCCAACACGTTTTTTTAATCATTTTTATTTTATTTCTAGATTTATATATATATATATATATATATATATATATATATATATATATATATATATATATATATATATATAGATCTAGAAAAAAAATTAAAATGATTAAAAAAACTTTCTAGACAAGCTTTTATACAAATGCACTAAAAAGGAAAAAATTGAATTGTTTGACCTGATTAGCAGATTCAGAATCTTGCGCGCAAGCATACCTATCTTATATTCGCGGAAGGTTTTGAATCTGCTACTCACAGAATAACTCAGGCCAAACAATTAAAGGAGTTATTATTTCCTTTTTAGTGCATTTGTATAAAAGCTTGTCTAAAAAATTTTCTTCTAGTCATTCATGAAATCTCCGACCCCAAAAAATCCACATATTTATTTTGAATGAAATCGGGCCATAATAACAAAACGAGTCGCCATCTTCGAGCTGCCATTTTCAGTTTATGAATTCTGACAGAAAATCAATAATCTTCGACTAAATTCATAATCTCCGACCCCGAAAACCCCCACATACCAATTTTGAATCGAATCGGACCATAATTTCAAAACTCGTTCATTTTGCAGCCCCCATCTTGAATTTTGACTAAAAATTCATAATCTCCGACCCCGAAAACCCCCTCATACCAATTTTGAATAGAATCAGACCATAATCACAGAGATAGTCGGCCATCTTGAAGCCGCCATTCTGATTTTATGAATTTCGACAAAAAATTCATAATTTTCGACCCCGAAAACCTCTTTGTACCAATTTTGAGTCCAATCGGACCATAAACACAAATCTCGTCCGCCATCTTAGAGCCGCCATTATGTTTTTTTCTCTAACAAAAATTCCATAATGCATTCTACTATGGTTCAGATCTTACTTATCAGGTCGTGTGCAAAAGGTGACATACAATGGTGAAACATCTGCTGAATAGGAAATAAAATACGGTGTACCACAGGGGTCTGTTCCTGGTCCTCTTTTGTTTTTACTATATATATATATATATATATATATAAACTATTTAGCCGATTCACCCATTAATGGGATATTCACTATCTTTGCAGACGATACATCCATACTATGGCACAATAACAGCACAGTTACGTTACAAAATAATTTAGAAAATGATCTGGAAAAAGTCATTCAGTGATGCAGCGCAAACATATTAACGTTCAATGTTTCTAAAACGAATATTTCAACATTCAAATGTATCATAGATTATGTCTCGCTAAAAATTCCAAACTGAGATTAAATTTACATATTGATAAAAATTCAGATTTGAAACCACATAGCAAACTATCGGAAATTATTCAAGTTGCTATGCCATAAGAACAATATCATCCAACCTGGATTCTCTATCAGCAAGAAACGCATACTTTGCGCTTTGTGAGTCTCACTTGCGCTATGGCATTTGTTTCTGGGGTGCAAATTCTCGAACTTTAACCAACTCAGTTTTTATGCTCCAAAAAAGGGCGCTGAGATATATATGTCGAACAAAACTAAGTGATTCCTGTAGACCTCTTTTTTTATCACAACAAATTTTACCCCTTGCCTGCCTCTTTATTTTAGAATCAGTTTGTCTAATTCATAAGAACTACAAGGAGAACGTCTCATCAATCGAACTACGAAACCAGACTCATATATAACATCAGTCTTCCTATTCCCTCAACTTCTCAAATCAAATCCTCCATATTTTATAATGGAAAGAAACTGTTCAACCATCTTCCTCTTTCCATCAGGAAAATAAATAATAATTAGAAATTTCGTAAAGAGGTTAAAAAACTCCTTGGTCTAGGAGTCTGTTACAATGCAGATGAATTCCTCATTGACAATTTCACAACTTACAATAAAAATTCCTAAGGGGGTAGCTACATGGTGAATGCTCAAATATACTTTTTTAGCTTTTAAATACATACATATATATTTTTTAATGTTGTCTAAACTTTGTTACTGTATTTATATTTTTTATTTATTTAAACTTATACAATGTGCTGTTTTTTAAAAATGTCTATGTAGTAACTTTCATCTTAGGTTTAAATAGCTTTGTCAACAAAATTAATGTTTTTATGACAATAAAGCATTTCTGATTCTGAATCTGATTCATTGTCACGGGAACTATGAACACCTGCCAAATTTCACGTTAATGAGCCAACTAGAAGTGGGTCAAATTTAACTTGCAAGATTTGATTACAGACAGACAGACAGATAGACTCCGGGACAGCTAAAACTAAATAAAAGCTTGTAATAATGTCAAGTATGAAAAATATTACCCGATATAAATATAGTAATCATTTCTTCTTCAAAATTCAGTTAGGGGGCCAGGGTTTCACAGGGTCACCCAAAGTAGGGCGTGACAATAAAAACACTCTCGACTTCTTCAATTTTAAACAAGTTATCCAACTTGGGATGTAGAGGAATGTTTTTTAAGATATATGTGATTATTTTCGGCATAAACAACTATTTGTGAAAGTAGAGAACAATTTTTCTATCAGATATATCTCAAACATAGGTGTTTCGCAAGGTTCAGTACTTGGGCTATTTATATTTGTATTAGTTCCACCAGTGGAGATCTAATTTTATCAACCAAACGAATATAACAAAACAGATGTTGGGAAAAATAGTATATTATGATACAAGTGTATAAGTGAGCCTTTAAAGCACGCGCAACAAGTTTGTTCCAGGTGCTGCAGACACAACAGGCAGGGTCGGAAGAAGTTTTTTTTCCACTGAAAAGCAAGTTGAAAATTGCAGTGAAAATGTTCAGATTTCAGAATGGCAAAGATGTAAAAAAGCATGATATTCAACAACTCCATAAGAAATATTATGGATGAAACCGATTTTAGTAAGTTATTACAAAATGGCTTCAGAACATGTGGCCTCTTCCCCTTTTCTGCTGACAACGTCGATTATTTGGAAATTACTCTCAAATAGGAACCAAAAGTTGTATCATGTAAAACCAAATCTCCTCTTACATATCTACATTATTTGGAATCTAAAATCCACCCTGAAATTCAAGCAGTTCAAGCAATCTACATATATTCCCTGAGATAAATCTTTGTATAATATATGGATACAATTTCGGAATGAAGATGGCTTATTAAACAACTGTTTAGAAAGTGACAATCAAAAACTTAACTGTGAAATAAGTTACCAATTCAGGAATTTTCAGATAATTGTATCATAGACCCAGTTACTCTCAAAATAGATAATAATAATGTGATATCCGACGTTATAGAATTTGACTTTCCGGAGTTTAATAATTCTTCCATTATAGAAGACAACACTTTGTTGGACCATAGTACAGATAATTGATAGACCAAGAATCAGAAAAGAACTCTGAAACCTTGACAGACAACGAATCAATAAATATACTGGAAAATAGTAGCCTTCTCAACAAGTTGATCGACCACATATGGATACTACCATTTTTTATACTCCAAAGAGAAAACCCATAGATATCTTGAGTGGCATTCTAATCTATCCTAGCAAAGGGAACATTAAAAAAAAAGGAAACGTGAAATCTTACCTTCTGTTCTAACATCTAATAAATGGTTGGAAATTGCCGAGGCCAAGGAGAAAGAACTTGAAAAAGGAAAGAAGATACGAAAATAGCAAGATAAGGAGGCGAAAAAAAAATACAACTAACACAAGATCGACAGAAAATAAGAAAACAAAAATTTCTAATGAAAACGTTTTGGCGTGTTCTGAAAAACCACCTGAAGATGAAAAACTACTCTTGGAGGATAAATCTATGACAAAACAAGTCAGTTTTACCGCAGTCGAAAATCCCGTTGGTGAGCAAAACGGGAATGTACCTACAAGTTAAAAAAAAAAGAATCAGATACCGGAAAACAAATATTGAAGGAAACTCCTCCTGACATTCATGAGCCTAAAAGTTCAAAATACGTAATTGTGCAATACTAAAGTGAATTTTTCCCAGGAATAATTATTGATGAAAAGAATAACCAAGTACGTATCAGTATGGTGCGACCAGAAATCTAAGAAGGTCGTAAATCACCAACCACTTGAGTTATCAGCAGGCGGTGGATTTTACGCAGAGTTGTACCTGCCCTAGCTATTAAATTTTGTCTTATAGGTAGGTTTAATGATATTGGGTTAAGATAATTATTAAGAAAAATCGCTTGAATATAATTGAGAATTGTTTATTTATATATAATATATTATATTAATATATATATATATATATATATATATGAATATATTATATTATATAATAATGAATGATATACCTAATTGATGTAAAATATCAATAAGTTCAGTTTCTCGATAAAAGGTATTTATAAACAAAATTACCCACGAAGATCAGTTTCACTTTCACTGTCGTCATCCAAATTGATAATAAACTTTTCTTTGGGAATTTTTACATCACAGACATCTAGTTTCCTTGAACCGCCAGAGTATTTTCGTTTCTTTCTCTTTAAAATGGGGTTACTTACTATTTTAAACACTGTGGAATACGGTGTTTTTGTTCATGAATCACTTTCTTGCACAGCTTGATCCTTGGACATGCCAAGTTCCAGAAGGGAAGTATAAACATTCAATATAATTTCCCATGAGGGTGTAACATTTGTCGACTAATGGTACTACGACCACCAGTTGAAGTACTAGCCTCAGGATGAGCCCATGGACGCCACATTTTTCACGGCACAAAAATCGAATAGACACTTTAAAATAGACACAACTGACACAACGGAATATTGGGTAGGTAATGACTAAATGTTGTTTAACTTTCCTCCTTTCATTTCTGAAATTGGAAAGCGGTCAGTTCTCAAAACAGTCTTGTTTTCCAAATCTGGTAGGTAATTGATTTTGTAACCGTAAATAGACCATTATCGCTATTATCTCGTTAATAGCCCATTAGTACTGGAAGTCTGGTGGCCAGGTAAGAAATTTTTATTATTTACACACATTTAAACATATCCTTACCAAGGGTTCTAAATCAACCTTAGGAGATTTTTTATTATCAAATAAATTTAAATACAAAACTGTCAACCAAAGCCAAAAATAATGAAGAACCCGCTATTATTAAAATACCAAACTATTTCATGAGATATTTTAATCCGGACCTGGGAATCTTTTAAGGGACACACACTTTTATTGCTTATCTATATTTCGATCAATAGGTAATGATGAGGGTCGTCGGCTAATATTGATTTGCGACCTTCTTAGATTTCTGGTCGCACCATACAATGGAAAGCTATGGCAACGATTGGAAATGGCCCGAAAAAAAGGATGAGATTTGGTACGGCAGGATAGAGGCAATGGAAGAAGTTCAACCACCACCAAAAATTCAAGAGGATACTTTTCTGTCGAAAAAATCAATAAATATCGTAGTTTTCAATAATTATTGCCTACTACTAGAATGACAAAGTGTAAAACTGTATTTTACTTTTGTATTTGTTTTATTCTGAAATAAACATGTTGATTTTTAGCTTCTTCTACTTATTCTCATTCGAGTTCCATGAAAACAAGTTGAAAACGAACAGAGCATACTATGGTTAAAGACAAGGCCAAAAATGGGCCCGTCAAAAACCACATTAGGACTAAAGTTGCCATAAATGGAACAAAATCACTGTTTATTTACTTCAAATTTGAAAAAATTCAAGGAGAGTCACCATTTAGTTCGGGTTACAATCCAAAAAACTATCGAGTAAAAAAATAATAATTTTATACATTTGACAACTGACAAAAGTCGCAGGGTTAGTTTTTTCCCTTTGATGATTTTTTTATTCAGCAAAATGCCACACATGGTGCTTCTACCCTACATGAGTGGAATAAAATTCGAATATTCTTAATTAATTACCATTTCCAAAGATTACTGGATAATTATATTCCTACTCTTCCATTTTCTTTATCTCAATTAGTAACTCAAACTCTTTTTTAATTCAGAGTTTAAACTTTCTACGCCAAATATTCTGAGAAAAACCGGCAGTTCGAGAAACAGTCGATATTATTCATAAATATATGAATTTTAAAAAAACATTAGAATTCCCTTCAAGTTATAGGGGTAAAAAATTACAACGTAAAACTGAAAAATTGCAAAAATGCTCGCTTGCAACTTGGAAATCAAAAGTTTATTATTTGCGTAACAATAAAAAGCTGCATATAAAAGAAATGACGTAGTTTTCAAAATTTTGAGATAATTCCTAGGACGATCCATCGTTCAACCCTTCTGAAAAAATCATAGTGGCGCCCATGTCCGCTGAAAAAAGAAGGCTGCTAGCAGGTCCACATATTTCATTAGAGCATAATGCTTGGCAGCGTATCGACTGCTCAGTTTATTATTATTTTTTGTGTTGTTTTTTTGTTTTGTTTCAGCGATTAGTTTGGTATCCATTAAAGCCGGGACAGGGCATTGGGAATGGTCGTCCTTTTGGAGATTGAGCCTTGACTCACACTTCAATTATAGGTAAGGGCACTATTGGATGAGATGGAGGTGGGAGCTTGCATGAGCAGGAGGCAGGATGGTGGAATTGAAGGTACATTTTCGTTATTTTTTTTTTCTAGCACCGGCAAACGGAGAAAATTACGGATGGAAGTCAAAAGTAGTTCTTGAACTATTATTAGGTATGTGACTTCATGTTGCCTTCTTATCACACTGTCATGTTTTCTACCATGTAAACCTACCCTCCTCCGAGTTCTGTAAGTAATCAATAATAATAATAATGTATTTTTTCTGTGACGGTAAAAAAGTTTGACATTTTATCTCTGTTGGCAGGTAACAAAATATCACTTTTTATAAAATAACTTTTTCCCCGGGAAAAAAGTGAGTACTTTTTTCCCGGATATATACCGGGTGGTCCACTTACGACTATCCACCCTCAATAACTCCCAGAAAAATTATTTTACAAAAAATCGCCGAAACACGTCGATTTTTGTTCGGAGGGGGGCACCATTTGACGAGAAGAAGATGTGTTATACTTCAACTCCCTACTCCCCAGAGAAACCCCCTCTATAATTTTGATAGGGAATGAGGGTCGTGTCATACATCATTGGGAAGGTAATTCAATTCTGATACTAGCAGTACAAAATTTTCTGAATTTGAAAAAGGCGTGCTCGAGATATTCGAGTTCAAATGGTACATTGGTGAATTGTAAGTAAATGATTATCGAATAGATTATCGAACAATTATTCACAAAAAATGTTCAAAATGACTGCCATTAACTTCCAGTCTATTTTCGAATGCCTACTGCACCTTTGAAACTGTTTCTCTGGTAATTGCCTGGCATTCAGTTATAATTCTTCTTTCTAAATCGTTCAGGTCAGTAGGTTGAGTTTTATAAATAACGGATTTCAAATGACCCCAAAGGAAAAAATCATTGGGTGCCAAATCCGGCGAGCGTGCTGGCCATTCTATTGGACTTCGACGACCTATGCATTTGTTTGGAAAAGTTTGGGCTAGCCATTCTCTCACCTGTAATAGGAAATGAGGTGGTGCTTCATGTTGCTGGAAATAAATGTTATCTGCCAATAGATTTGGATCACCATCATCATCAAGGTCCGTGTTAACACCATCCAAAATAAGTGGTTCAATCAGATTCTGCAGCATATCCAAATAAACTGCACCATTTAAATCACCTTGGATAAATATTGGGCCAATGATTTTATTACCCAGAATCCCTGCCCACGCATTCAACTTTTGAGGCCATTGTGTGTGCTCTTCTCTAAGTAGGTGGGGTTGTTCTGACTCCAATAGCGAGAGTTGTGTCTATTCACTAACCCGTTCAAAAAAAATGAACACTCATCACTGAAACAAATATGCTTAATGAATCCGTTGTTCCTCTGTATCATTCTTGTTACATTTTCGCAAAATTCAGATCGTCTGTCGTAGTCATCCTCATTCAGTTCATGGTGAAGATGCAACTTATACGGATGAAATTTGTGCAATTGTAGCACCCTCATTATGGAAGTTCTCGATATGCCTGTTATGCTACTGAGCTGCCGTGTAGACAAAGTTGGGTCAACTGCAACTTGTCCTAAATCTGCCATTTGATTGATCTTGTTTGTAACAGACGCCATCCTATTCTTTTTTTTATTGGCGGCTGATCCAGTCTCACGGAATTTCACCACAAGATCCAAGATATATTTAGAATGATAAAAAAATACCAAAACTTTTTTCTATAATCATTTTTCCTAATACTCGTTTGTGAGTTACGTTTCTGTTTTCGTGTCTCTCATTGAAGATCCGAGCTGTTGCTCGTGCACACTCATTTTGAACAGCAAAAATAAAAATCATTTCAACTTTCTCGTCATTTGTGTAAACCATCGCCATACAAGTAGAATTGTTGAAATACGTGGTCACTTTTCGATTCTACACTATCACCATTTCACAAAGAAATTATTCTCAGAGATTAGTATTTCTTCTTTGACAATCATGTTGACAACAAAAAACTGAAACGTGTACTCGGTGAGCAAATAAAATAAGACAATCGGTGGATAATTACGACTGAACTGTACTACTGTCTGGGAGACAATAATGGAGATCATTTTGAACATTTGAACTCGAATATCTCGAGAACACCTCATTCAAATTCAGAAAATTTTGCACTGCTAGTATCAGAATTGAATTACCTTCACAATGATGTATGACACGACCCTCATTCCCCATTAAAATTACAGAGGGGGTTGCTCTGGGGAGTAGGGAGTTGAAGTATATCATATCTTCTTCTAGTCAAATGGTGTCCCCCCCAAACAAAAATCGACGTGTCTCGGCAATTTTTCTAAAAATAATTTTTCTGGGAGTTATTGAGGGTGGATAGTCGTAAGTGGACCACCCGGTATACACACACATAAGTAAAGGTAGATATTTAATTTTCAAATATTTTATTATACAAAAGTTACATTTTATTTATATCAAAAGTACAATATTAAATGTGCATTGCATGAATGACATGTTTCTTGAACTATTCGGTACAACAGTCGAATTTTCTTGTGTTGAAATTATATTTTTTTGTGCCATGGATACAACTGCCGTTGATGTACCTGGTCGCAAATCGGGTGTTATTTCAGCACTGCCACACGTTCTAAACACTTTATTAGCTATTTCTGTCCCGTGTGCTACCGATTCATCAACATACCCTTCAGCGACAGTTTTTTTTTTTTTTTTATGGCTTTGACATTCCGTCATTTCGGCCAGTCACAAGTTGAGTATTTTATGTATTATTTCATAGTGTTCTGGGTAGGCCTTGTTACTAACTCCATACGCCACCTAGGAGCAGCACTGTTAATTTGAACGCAACAGCGAATCGTCGAGGACCATCCTCGGCCCGGCTACGAAATTTAACATTTAATTCTCTCAAATTAAATAGAAAAATTTCTGCCCTGGCCGAGGATCGAACTCACGACCTTTCGATCATGAGTCGGACGCTAACCCACCACGCTCAGCGACAGTTGATGACTTCCAACCGCCATGTTTCTTTAGTGTCATCAAGTCCAAGTCTACCCCAGATTCAACTAAAAGTGTAGCAGACGATCTTCGAAATGAATGACCTGTATGTGAGTTAGCATTTTCAAGTTGAAGAAAATTCGCTACTGTTTCATCAGGTACCTTATAAAACTGACTTTTACCCACAACCTGATTGATACATTTTCCATTGCTATATTATGCATTAAACAATCCTTTGCTGCTGCTGCTGGACGAAGGGCTATGTACATTCGGTAAAATTTAATATATTCTTCAGTAACTACAAATCTTTGTTCGCTTAAGTTTCACAATTAATAACGTTCCCGAATCTACAATATCATCTAATGTTACCCGGATGATTTCACAAATTCGACAAGCTCCTATCATCCCAAATACAACAACAACCTTGGCCATTAAATAAACTTCATCCGGAGCATTATTTAAAAAATATCTAATTTGTGTAATGATAATAATAATAATAATAATAATAACGTTTATTGAACAAGGCTCACAAGAAAAAGTTCCTATGTTTACAATTTAACGTTGGAATATATTCGCGAGTGTCGAGCACTTATAAGGGATAAGCACTAGTCACTGTGTGCATAAAAAAAATATATAAATGTAAATGTTTCAGTTTTATGATAATATTAGTATAAAAAAAAAAGGTACAAGCTATATAAAAGTATAAAAGTTTGGGATATAAATAATTTGTTTTCAGGTATTTTTAGGGTCTATAATTTTTCTATTGTTTTATTTTCTAATACGAATTTTTTTAGGAGTATTTTGAATTTTTTTGTAGAATGTATATTTATAATTTCGAACGGAAGCGAGTTTATAATTTTGGGGCCTAAGTAGTTTAAACTTCTTTGTCCAACAGTTTTATTCATGTGTGGAACAGAAAAGAAAGTTTTTGATCTGGTGTCGTATCTGGAGTTGTGAGCGGTTTCTAGAGGGTATTTATTTTTGTATAGGTGATTACAGCATTATAGAAATATATTTGTCTTGGATTAAAGAGCTTAATTTCCTGGAGTAATTTTTCCGAAGAATATGTATGGGGTTCTCTTAGAATAATTTTGTAAAAATCTCAGCTTTTTTGGGCGTGTAACCTTTTCCATTATGTTTTAGAAATGTAATTAGTTTGAAAATTTTTGAAATGTCTACATTATTATTGGATTGTAACATACTTTTAATCATTGATGGCTTTTGTTGTTGTGCCAGTTCCAAAAAATAAGCCAATAACACAGTGTCCGAGGAAGAACTGCATGTCTTTTTTATCTTCCATTCCATAAATCTTGATTACGCGGTTTCTAAATTTTCCGCGATTCAACTGGCAATAATTTTTGTAACGCTCCTTTCGCTACATCTATTGTGGAGTCAGAGAAAACTCGGAGTCAGACATTTTTTTACTTTCTATTATTCAAAATAACTACTAAACAACCACTATGTTCCCAATTTTTAAATCAAATCACAGAATTAAATTGACAGATATTTGATTACTTTAAAGGTTTCGTTAGCAATTGTCGCTATAAGTACAACAGCCTAGCATTTTGAAAATTCAAATTTCACATCGATAATTTTCTGACTTTAATATATTGTAATAATATGTTTTTTCAATACTAAATCATCGTTTTTCCCCCCACAAAAAAAATTGTGTATTATACACGGGAAAAATATTCGCGTCGGGAGACAACACAACCTCGAGCTAAAATCTCATACTTTTTTCCCTTGAATAATAAATAACTCTTTTTCCAACTGGCTTATTTTATATTGTGAAAATGGAAGTGCAATGGCGTTGTACAGCAAAGATTTTGTGTGCATTGGCGGATTCTTGGTTATAAATCCAACTTTTTTGAGAGTTTTCTCATTAACATGGTCTGCGTGGATAGGACATTTTCAGTTAAAATCTAAAATTGTACCAAAATATTTAATTTCTTTATCATAAATATTTTCCCAAATTATATTAATGTGCATGTTCTTAACATATACAGAAGTTTTTCTTGACTTATTGGCGAAAAAACAAAATTTAGATGCATTCAAACTTAATTTATTATCACAGAAACAGTTGAATAGATTATTAAGTTCATTGTTAAAATTTACTTTTTTGAGCCTTTTTTAAAGAATTCAAAGTCCTTCTGCACTAGGTGATATTTTTCTCACCAATTTGGAAAAGACAACCAATTTGAAAAAAATTAAAATTCTAAAATACGCCGTTTTTTTAACCAACCGTTTTTAGGATATTCAATAATAATTTGAAATGGTGTTTCGAAAAATGCATTCCTATAACGAACATAAGACGTGAGAAACAAATAATATATTTCATTCAGTAGTCCCATATATTGGCGTGATTTCAATTTTGTTTAATACCGTAACATAATCCTAGAGATGTAGTTATTGGATTTATAGTCTGAAATGAAATGTGTGACGCCATCTATTAACGGCAGGCAGTACCTCTCAATATTGAATGAACCTATGACGATATTAAATATTCGAAGTAAACTGCTCAGAATTATGGCGAATAGGGTCCCAAGGAAAATGTGTATCGACTATTTTAGCATGATTGTACCTCAAGTTGGAGGTTGGAGGAATGTTTTGAAGGTCCTAACAGAAAATATGTATTTTTTGTAAGTTATTCGCTGAATAGAGGCATGATTTCGGGAAATGTCTGAGAATGTTTTAAATGTGATTCTAGTTGAATTAGAAGTTGATTAAACATTTTCTAAAAACAAATGTGAGTGAGTTGAAATGGAGTTTGTTTTCCAAAGATTTGTGGAATATTGATCTAGTTTTTTACTGTCAATTGTACTTCCGTGTTTCAAATACAAAAAACACTTGTTGAATGTTGATCAGTATCAGTAGTAGTGTCATTTGTTGTATCGAAACTGGTAAATAAACATTATTTTATTATTATACCAATTCAGTATGGTGAAAATTCCTCGTATACACCGCAGGATATAAGAGATAAATTCAGATGACTCTCTGCTGGAAATATCTGTGAACATTTCAAGAATGGTGTGCAAAAGTTTCCCAAAATGTCCAACGGACATGTTTTGAAGAAAAAACTTGAATATTCTCTGGTTTAGTCATACTATAATTGAATTTGAATGAAGTATGCACAACAAATGACCTATTTCCATATCTACTGTGAGATGAAAAAAACAGTTGAAATTTGAAAAACTCGAAAAAACATAAAACTTTCAATTTCCAGAAAACAATGAAAATGTCAAATTTCCTTCAACACAACACAAGAATTTATCTTCACATGAAGTCCATTCAATATAAATGTATATATAAATATCATGTACATATGTGTGTATTAACGTATTCACATATCTCTTAAATTTAATTTGTCAATTAACCCTCCAAATTGGCTAAAAAGAGTTGAAAAGTTTAACTTCAACTCTTGTATTCAATAAATAAATAAATAAATAAATACTTCAAAGAAAATGTTCTTGAATTCTAATAGTACAGGATACATTGAAAAAATATTCCTAGAAATCGAGAAATTAATGATCCATGATTTTGGAACATAAATAAAAACTTTTTAACAAAAAATTAAACCGACGAAATAAAATAAACCTTCTTAGTCTCAATAACTAAGCTCCTAAACTAATCTAAGTAACTAATTTTGAGTCGGCGCCAAACAAACAAGCAAATGAATTAGGTAAGGCGTACAATGATGGCATCGAGTTGCGCGGTGACATTCTGATAATTTTTTTTAAGTAATTTTATTATCTTCGTTGATTGTTTGTTTGGCGCCGACTCAAAATTAGTTACTTAGATTAGTTCAGGAGCTTAGTTATTGAGACTAAGAAGGTTTATTTTATTTTTTACTGTTCAGTTACGTATTTCGTCGGTTTAATTTTTTCTTAAAAAGTTTTTATTTTTCAATTTTTTGTGGGTGAAATCTACTAATTACTACCAACTTGTTTTTTTGTGACTTCCAAAATACTTACTTACCCACCTTACTTCAACTATTACCAGTTAAATAATATGATTATCTACTTTTACTATTTGTTGTAATATAAATTATTTTTGTTGTTCTGGTTAGGTTATTTCATTACTTTGTATATCATTCCATCCTTTCATAGGATACAATGATTGTGACGGATGTAGGAGAACAAAAATAATGACAATAGCGATCTCTCATTGTCAACTACATGCGTGTGCCAATGATCACAAGTGAAAAATCAAATATTCCCTATTTTCCTACCGTCAGGGTGGATAATTCCATTCGAAATCCAAATATGATCAACTATGAGGTATACCCTATATAATAAAGGATGAATCATCCAAATCGAAGAACCCAGTACAAAGTTATGCCTGATAGAATCGGTTAACGGACCAGAATTCAGAGGGTGAGTGATCAATATCCTTCATTTTGCTACCCTTAGGGGTGGATTTCATCTTTTATATTCAAATGGGACCAACTTCGAAGTACACCCTATCCACTGAATCATCGGAGTAGGACGTCTCAGTAAAGAGTTATGCGTGGTCATACATAAAAAAAAAATACGCGTATACTAGAGAACCTCCTCCTTTTTGGTTTCGTCGGTTATAAAAAGGGATCAAATGTTTCCAATTTCAAAATCTTGAATATCGATAACGATTGGAAATATACGTACAAAATCATCATAGTTCCAAAAAAAACCTCTGAATACAATGGTATATAAGAGAAATAAAAGATAATGTAAAAATTCAATATTATTTTCTGCATTATTTGGATAATAGAAAGAAGAAATAGGAGATGTTTTTTTTCAATTTCAAACACCATAAAGTTTTTCCAGGAAATCATTTCTAAAAAAAATAATAATGGTTAAGTTTAATAGTATACTACTAGAATTCACATTTTCAAAAATTAAATCGACAGTTATTGTAAAACCCTATTAAAGTTGTCCTATTGAAGTTTCTACTAATGAAATTTTACAAAAGTAATCTAATGCTGTTTTTATCTCAATCATAAAATGAAAAAATACCATTGAAATCAATGAATTTGGAAATTGTATTCCAAAGTTCCTTGAAAATGACTGTCATTCATGATTTCTACAGAAGTTTTCTTCCAATATCACAGAAAATATTTCCGAAAATGAAGTATCAAGAAATGATCGATCGACAATTTGTTTCTATAAATCACTATTAGTATTGTCAATAATAATTTGTGACTTTGCTACTACTTTTTTGTGAACACATAAAATAAAATGGTTTCATATTTTTAGTATTCAGAAGTCTAGGCAAAAAAACATGCGAAAAATTATTCGCACATGTCTTCTTGGCAATGTGAATAAAGATCCGTCCACACATTGATAATGCGCAGTTTTTCTTTTGTTGGCAGTTTCCACAGCCAACTGATGGAAAATAAAGCTATTGATGCTTACTTATTTCGTTGAAAATAATACCTTGTCTGAATATTAAAGAAAATTTGAACAGATCTTCCGCTTCACACACGTTTGAAGTAAATTTAAGTACGTCAAAACAGTCCATGAATTTTTCGAAAAAACTGTACGATTCCATAACAAAATATGCTAGATCAGGTTTGAATCGTCTCATTTTGGGCACGCAGTTACAGCTGGATCAAACTTCAGTTGTCCAATGACATAACGAGACAAGCTACTATTAGCGTTACTTACTTGTCACTCCGGGAGGCAGACCCAAAACTGAAGATTCCTCAACAAGTTGATTGATGATGGCCAGGATGAATCGTCAGTTTGCGCTAAATAGAAACGTCATTCGTATAAACAAGAAGTGCGCCAACGTCGGTATTGATGAAGAAATATGAGCTGCCGCGTTTGATAGTGATAGGCCCTATTTTCGTATCTGAGATTTGTACGGGTGATTTTTCCAATATTATCATCTATAGTAGAAGTGTTTTTTTACGATAGCAATTCATCCATATATACAATACTTTCTCGGTATGTTGATTTGACCTTATGTTGGCCTTTTAGATGCCCTGATTTGATTTAGGTTGAATGTTCACGGAACTAGATACCAAAGAGCTTTTACCATATATAATATAATATACAGGGTGTTACCAAATGAGTGCGAAAGATTTCAGGGGGTGATTCCTTGTCGAAAATTAAAGGGGGTCTTTCATATAAACAAAAGTTTTAGGTCTTTCCTTCCTTCCGCTTCTAAAAATGAGAAAAAAAATAGTTTTTTTTTCTTGAAATAGCTGGCATGTTCTACCAATAAAAAGGCTACCTATGAATTTTATTTTAATTTTGTTGTGATCTTTTAAAGGGGTGAAACATGCAACCCCTATTCCATTTTTTACCAGAACTTTTTAACGAAACAAAATTTCCCAATTTAAAAATATGTGTTGAAAAGAACGATTCATTGCAAAACTTTTTCAACTCCTGTGTTGTGTCCGTAAAAGCAATAATTTCCTAATAACAAAAAAATACAACATTGTAAAAGGAATCGAAAAAATCTAGTAGGTGGCTGTCACGTTTTGTTTGCACAACTTGTGACTTCAATCGTAGTATTTTAAAATCGAAAGAATCTAGTAGGTGGCTGTCAAGTGTCTTTGATTTCTATGTGGTAGTTGAAAGTTCAATTGTGTCTTTTGAATCTTCAATATGAATAATTACACTAACGCTGAAATGGCCCATAGCATTTTATGTATGGTCGTGCCAATGGAAATTATTTGGAAGCTAGACGGTTCTATGCAGAGATGTATCATCAGCGCGTGATACCTCATCACACAATTTTGGCACATATTCACCAACGTCTCTGTGAAAGAGGGACTTTTCAAAAACGATCAACTGATTGTGGTTGTCTACGAGTAATAAGAACGGTGGCACTGGACGAAGAGGTTCTCAATATGATTGAAGATCGTCCGGAATTGAGTACAAGATAAATTACTAACGCACTTAATGTTTGCAATAAATTAATCTGGAAAATTTTAAAGTATTACCAATTGTATACTTACCATATTCAACGAGTCCAGGCACTTTTGCCGCGAGATTTTCCCCATCAAGTAGATTTTTGTCATTGGTGTCTTCAAATGATTACCCAAAATGCTCAATTTTTAAAAAACGTAATACTCACTGACGAATCCAACTTTTCAAGGCAAGGGATTACAAATTTCCATAAAAATCATCTATGCAATGCAAGAAGGTCGGTATCAAGTACACTTTACGTGTGGGTCGGAATTATTGGCGAAAATATTATTGGACCGTATTTTCTACCGTTACGGCTAACTGGTGCAACCTATATAAATTTTCTCCAGAAGCAGCTTCCCATTTTACTTGAAAGTGTTCCTCTAGCTATTCGACCACGAAAGTGGTTCATGTCTGTCCATTTCACCATAACTGCTCATCAATACTTGGACAACATGTATCCAAATCGTTGGATAGGCAGGGCAGAACCTCAACATTGGCCTCCCAGATCACCAGACTTAAACCCCTTGGACTCCTGCATATGGGGTCTCCTGAAGTCCTTGGTTTATACGAACCTCATTGAAAGTGTGAATGATTTGAAGAATCGCATCATTGCAGCCTGCGAGACAATCCAAAACACACCAGGAATATTTCAACGTTTGCGCCAGACTATGAGACGAATACTTGATTCCTGTCTAATGCTTGGAGGTGGTCATTTCGAGCAGTTTTTATAACTCCGTTCCGTTTGATCTTGTTGCCTTCTATTCCTCATTGAAGAACTAGATAGCTCAGAACTTACAGGAAAAAAAGGCCTCATAATGACGAGGCTTTAACAAAAATGCTTAGATTAAAGCGTACTTACTAAAAAGCACATAATAAAATAATTAATAAAGAATGTTTTCAAGGACAAGCTTTTATTCAAATGCGTTAAAAAAAACAATAATTGCCTTGGATGTGTGACGTATGTTATTTCGTGAGTTACAGATTCAAAAGCTTGTCGCTTTTGTATTCGAATTGAAAGCTTTGCGCGACAAATTGGATTACATTTTTTGAACACCCTGTACAACATTTGTTGAAAATTAATATGTATTAGTATGTATTACAGAACCTTGAAAAAAATTACCTAAAATTACTTTACAATTAGTAGTTGGTAGTTGCAAGTTAAAATTATTAGCCATATTGTTAATTGCCTTTTATGGGAAAAAAATGTTAAATGTCAAATATCTCGAAAACTGAGTTTTGATATATAGAACATGTTTCCGAAATTTCAATCAGAATTAAGTGTAGAATAGTAAAAATATACCGTATTAAGTTTTAGTTACACCACTTATAGTTTTCCCAATATCAATTGCAGAAGCATAAAAAAGTCTTGCGGCGAAATCTTCTGAGCAGCAGTGGCGGAGATAACTAATTTTATTAAGATATTTTAAGATTTTAAAAATACTTCATAAATAATGAAAAATGAAAAAAAATTCAAGACAAGCTTTTATTTGTACAAATACATTAAGAAAGAAAAATAATTTCATTCATTGTTTGATGTAGGTTATTATTATATCCTAAAACGTATTTCGATCGGCACACACCAAGACCACAGACGCTACTGGTTTTTAATCTTTCAGAGCTATTAAAAACACAAATATAACGCGTGATTTATGACCTCCCATCGTATAGACACACCCCCAAGCATTCGATTCGATTCGATTGGCCCAGACGAATCGGTGACAGCAGTCACTCAGGTCCACGTTGACTATCGGCTCTTATGATCTTCTCTTCGCCGGCGGCGAATGTTTACGAGTAGTACACATTATTTTTCGTTCCGTTTCTTCGCATATACGCTCGTGTTAGCGAAGTGAGTTTTTATTTGCTCCCTATAGAAACAGCTTCTGCAATTGATATTGGATGGACTATACCATTTTTCACACTGAAATATTCACCCCACTAACTAACTATCTAATCAACTAATCTGATTTGCAGAACGAACTAGAATGACCCATTTTACAAAATCCAGACATATTTATATAAATTTTCATCTTTTGCGGCTTCCGACAGACGACTTTTAAGCCTTTCTCGAATGAAAAAAGCAATAAAAACAATAAAAACATTTCTCTATATTTACTCTCTTTGTTTTTGATACTTACCGTTACGGCTAAGCCACCTGTGATACTCGGACTTTTTAAGCTAGCCGCTATCCGCTATCGCTAATAGCAAAAGAGTACCGTAAGAGAATCACGCATTGAACATGAATTGGAGCTGTCGCGCGGCATTAGGAAGAAGAGGTCGTTAGTACAGTTTATTTAGCCGAATTGCCGCCCTTAGATTTTGCCGCCCGTGGCTTTTGCCTACATTCACCACATAGTTGGCGCGTCCCTGAACTGAAATACGGAATTTTTCAAAACTATCAAGTTGTCCACCCTTTTCAATAGATTATAGAAAGGGTACAGTATAATAGGTTAAGAAACATGATACTGTTGAACTTTACCTCTACATGAGTTATGTCGTGGAAATACAGTAATACATGGATTGTAAAAAAACGTCAAACAATATGAGATTATTATTATTATTATTATTATATTTCTTGAAGCAGATTTGGCAACACTACTAGAAAAAGTCCAGCACATTTAAATTTGATTGTTCGGCAGTAAGATGACTATGATCTAGAATTCCAAATGCAGAGAGGGTAAAGGCTGCTTTATTTGAAGAATAGGGTCTAAATAGTGAGACGGCATCGTCAGAAGTACTGGAAGGCAGATGACAAGTCAAAGTGTTCGATGATTCTGCTAGAAACAGAATGTACTCTGCTTCTAAGAATATTGAATTCATCTGAGTTCCTTTAAAGGACCTCGCACCGCATCAATGGGAAATTGGCTTTCGGTTAATTTGCTCGAATTTTTTATATATTGCAGAACTCGTGATGCTGATCAAATGTCTCCATTGCACCACCGCTCTGAATTCAACAGTTTAGATTATGTAGGGTGCTAAAGATAACTTTAAAATTTCAAATGGCCATTGTGAAGAGACTTTTTCGAATATATAAACCAAATCGAGTATGCATCGATTGTTCATACGGCCGATTTGAATACACTATAGTGCACGTACGGACGATATACGGGGTGAGTCCAAAGATAGCAAGTTTTCCAGTGATTTACAAAAAATTGAGCGGTGGAATTTCATTCATTTTCAGATATTTTGTAGGATGCCAATATCAATTGCGATTGATGATATTAGCAACTCCTGAATTAAACTGACATTTATATTATGTATTTCTCATGAAACTGCACCAGTCCTGCATATTGATATATCCAAATGCCTGAAATTCCGGAAAAGTCGATTACAAACTCGATCGTTCACGGTGAAAGTTCACTCTGCAGATACATAAAATATACAGGGTGGATCAAAAACTAGTGTCCTTCACTGATAATTTCCTCGAAGTGTTTGATATCGATTTTCTTGAAACATTTCAACAAATATGTGTTCGACACACATATTTTGAAAGATTTTGAACAATTTTCTCTGGAATATTTTGAATGATATATATATATATATATATATATATATATATATATATATATATGCTACGAGTAGTAGAACGACTCGAGTGAAGGTAAAAGAATCTCGAAAAATATCAAACTTTACTACGTCACACATCCAAAGCATTTTTTTTTTACTTTTTAGGGCGTTTGAAAAAAGCATGTCATTAAAAAAAGGTTTTTCATTAATTTTTATAAGGCAATAAATTCTGAATATCTATTTTAATTTATGTCCAAGATATTTGCAAAAACAAATTCGGCTATTCACGGGGCTTTTATAGAGAAATACTTTTCTAGAGATTCAAATTCAAATTCAAATTTATTAAATCCTTTTTCCTATAATACAATAGATTGGACGAGTCAGTATAGGTGTAGAAATGAAAATAATAGAGCATAGAAGCATACAACAGATATAACAGCTGTATCTTTCCAAGGACTGAAGACAGAACAGATAAAAAAGTAAAAAAAATTCAATCAATTATTGGAGAGGAGAGTATCAACTTCCCCCAAATTATAACAGTTATTTGCTAAAAAATGTTTCAACCTGCCTTTGAAAACTTCGTATGTCGGACTGTTTTTCAAGTGGCTGGGAAGCCTATTGAAGTAAGAAGCCCGAGCGATAAGGGGTGATTTTTTATAGAAATTGTGGTTTGCTTTTTTGAGCATAAAATCATTTTTGTTTCTCGTATCATGCTTGTGTATATCACTGTTTTTCATGTTGGGTCCGATAAGTATTGCTCAGTAGACCGTTAGAATTTTCTTGCATCTAAATATGTTGCGACACGATGTTTGAAAACGTAGATCAAATATAAATCGTATTATTTTTTTTGCAATACAAACACTCTTTGAATTTCACTTCCTTGTCCCCAGACAATAATACTGTAAGCAATTGCAGAGTATGCATATGAATAATACACATTTAATAGAGTATCCCTATCTAACATGGATTTTAGGACTGTCAATAAGTAAAAGCATTGGTTAATTTTTTGCATACAGCATTGATTTGTTCCTCCCATGAGAGGTTACTGTCAAATGGTTCCCAGAAATTTTATCGATTTTGATTTTTCAATGACAGTATTGTTTAACGAGATAAAACAGTTTGATGGTGAATTGTAGTAGAGTAATATTCAATGCAAGCAGTTTTTTTAATATTTATCATCAATCTGTTTCGATAACACCAATCTTGAAATTGATTCAGTGTGTTGGCTACTTTTTCAGAAAGTGCAATTTCTTTGCTGTCTGATATAATTGTGCATGTATCGTCTGCATACATAAGCACTTTAGTATCAGTCAAATAACTAAGCAGGTCATTAATGAATAATAAAAATATTAACGGGCCAAGAACACTGCCTTGAGGAGTTCCAAGCTCAATATCAAATTCGTTTGAGAAGACATCATCAATTTTCACAATAATCTTTCGATTTTCTAGAAAGGAGAGGAACCAGTCATTAATGCATCCACGAATGCCCAGCTGATGCAATTTTTCAGAAACAAAGGATTTTTCGACAGTTTCAAATGCTTTCGTTAAATCGAATAATATTGATACTACATATTGACCGCGATCTATTTCATCATATACAGTGCTTCTCAAAAGTCCCCTTCCCCCCCTCTTATTTTTGGAACGATTATACATAAACAAGTGAAATTTGGAAACTCAATATTAAAGGTTGTAAACTTCCCTACTAGTGATGATAGATGACGAAATCGTCAAAGATGACGTCACAAGGCCATTGTGAACAATAATTTTAAATGAAACCCTACGGCAAGCGACACCTCTTTTAAAAGGTATCGAAAAAACCTATTCAATGATACTAATTTTGTTTGTGTTTATGGCAGTTTTGGCAACTCGCTTTTAAAAAACGCAAAGCGGTGATGAATTAAATCAGTTAATACTAAAATTCAAAATTCAAGCTCCGCCTCTGGATAGTTGTCAAATAAGCTGACGTTTTTGTTAGTGTCCCTAATTAGACGTTTTTGTAATTGTCCAAGTTTTTGTACATTTCATAATTTGTGTATTGTTGATCGAACGTTTAACTGTTTTAGCAGCTTTTGGTACTTTTAATATTTTTGTATATTTTAATAATTTGTTAAACTGTTGTGAGCCGAACGTTTAAGTGCTTCAAGAAGCGAAATGGTTCGTGCTTTAGGTGATAAAGTATCAGCGATCCTAATTCTTGGTGAAACTGGACAAAATATTCATGCAGCAGAACGCATTTTTAATGAGAGGTTTCCCGATCGCCCCGTTTCGAGGACTTATTTAAGGGAGCTTCTTCGTAAGTTTGAAACAACGGGTAGTATTGATGATGCGAAACGATCTGGCAGACCAAAAATTTCTGATGAGAAAAAAATTGATATACTGGCAGAAGTAATAGTTAATCCTACTTCTTCAACAACTCACGTTGCAGCTACCTTTGAAGTCAGTCGAAGTACAGTACACAGGGTGTTGAAAAAAAAAATTTCATCCATACAAATTAAAAATGGTTCATCAACTCTCAGGCGACGACCCAGACCAAAGACTAGAATTTTGTGAAAATATGGAAACTAAAATTAACCAACAGCCTATGTCAAAACAATTTGTTTTAGTGACGAAAGTACTTTCTGTCTAAATGGAAATGTGAATACACAGGATGTGAGGTATTGGAGTGACGCAAATCCTCACCTGTTTCGTGAAACACATACCCAATTCCCAGAAGGTGAATGTTTGGCAGGTATCCTGGGAAACCACATCGTTGGGCCTCTTTTTTTAAATACCAATTCAACTGGTGAGGTTCATCTGGAGCAATAGAACCGTTAATCCTTGAAATTTTGGAAGGTAATCCAGATGAATTCGGCAATTTGGAAATAACATTCCAACAGGATGGTGCTCCTCCACACTATTACGGTGCAGTAAGACGGTATTTGGATGAGGAGTATCGTGGTAGATGGATTGGACGACGAGGTTCAACGGAATGGCCAGCTCGATCACCGGACCTCACACCTTTGGATTTTTTTCTGTGGGGGTACCTTCAATCGAAGGTTTTCGCCACTGAACCTGACAATATTGATGTTTTAAAACAACGTATTGTTGCAGAATGTGAGGCTGTTTCCGCAGACACATTTGCAAAAGTACGAGAAGAGTTTAAAAATAGGATATTTCGCTGTCAGGAAGTAAATGGAGGTCACTTCGAGTAATTTCTTTAAGGAGATACTGATTCTTAAATCTGTAATTAATATCATACTGAATGGAATTTAAATTTTAATGTTTACCAATGAGCCATTAAAACTGCCATAAACACAGACAAAATTAGTATCATTTAATAGGTTTTTTCGATACCTTTTAAAAGAGGTGTCGCTTGCCGTAGGGTTCCATTTAAAATTATTGGTCACAATGGCCTTGTGACGTCATCTTTGACGATTTCGTCATCTATCATCACTAGTAGAGAAAGTTTAATATTCAGTTTCCAAATTTCACTTGTTTATGTATAATCTTTCCAAAAATAAGAGGGGTGGAGGGGACTTTTGAGAAGCACTGTATATGTTGGGTGTACTCAGTCACGCTTGTCTCAGTTGCGAAACCACTTCTGAAACCATGCTGATTACTTGTTATTAAACTAAATGAACTTACAAATGTTTCAATCCTGAGAGCGACCACTTTTTCAATTATTTTTGAGAAAATACTCAATAATGAAATTGGACGATAGTTTCCGACATTACTGGGATCATGTTTTTTGTACAGTAGCATGACTGAAGCTATTTTCAGACTTGAGGGAAATTTACCTTGTCTGATTGATAAATTAATGATATGAGCTAGTATTGGGGAAATGACATTTTTACAGTGTTTTATGACCGAAGCCGGTATTTCATCCAGACCTGTAGATTTTTTATTTTCAATAAGATCCTCTCCGTTGTACAAAAAACCCAATTAAAATCGTTCACGTAACGAACCCATCGAGCTGATAAAACGCGTATTGACTTTGATTTCCATTCATTTTTCGGTTGGATTGTCCCGGCCAGAAAACGTCACTTCGGCGATTGTCTTTTTTGTGGGTACGCATCCACCCTATCGCTGTTTTCAACTGTTTTCAGCGGGGGAGAACAAAACGGAGGCAAGCAACCGGGAAAATCCGCCGCCGTCGGATTCTCCCGCTACGAATGTTATTCTTTTGTTCTGCGGCGGAGAGAAAAAAAAACTGAACAATACATGACAAAACCACAAGTGATGTGAATAGGTGGATGAGCATAGGGATATCGGCTTGATACTTGGGTATCGAATGGATAATTATTTCATTGGTGGTCGTTTATTACAACATTTTGTGATAGTTCAAGAAGATTGTTGCACAGAAAAGATTATAAAAACTTTTTAACAAAAAATTAAACCGACGAAAAAATCAACTGAAAAGCAAAAGCTAAAATAAACCTTCTTAGTCTAAATGATAATTGAGCTCCTAAACTAATGTAAGTGACTGATTTTGAGTCGGCGCCAAACAAACAATTATCGAAGATCATTATCTATGAAAGAAGTCATCAAAACGCAGCCGTGCATCTCGCTGCCATCATTTTACGCTTCACCTAATTCAATTGCTAGTTTGTTTGGCGCCGACTCAAAATCAGTTACTTACATTAGTTTAGGAGCTCAATTATCATTTAGACTAAAAGGTTTATTCTAGTTTTGCTTTGCAGTTGATTTTTTCGTCGGTTTAATTTGTTGTTAAAAAGTTTTTATTTTTTACTTTTCAGTTCCGTATTTCGTCGGTTTAATTTTTTGTTAAAAAGTTTTTATTTTTCAATTTTTTGTGGCTAAAATCTACCTATTTGTTTTTTGATTACTTCCAAAATACTTACTTACCCACCTTACTTCAACTATTACCAGTTAAATAATATGATTATCTACTTTTACTATTTGTTGTAATATAAATTATTTTCGTTGTTCTGGTTAGTTTATTTCATTACTTTGTATATCATCAATATACTGATTTTGACGGAACAAGAATAATGTCAGTAGCGATCTGTCATTGTCAACTACGTATGTGTGTGCCAATGTTCACTAGTGAAAAATCAATTATCCCCTATTTTTCTACCCGTAAGGGTGGCTAATTCCTTTCGAAATCCAAATATAAGGTATACCCTATCTATTAAAAAAAAAGGCCAATTGGGTGAGTGATCAATATCCTTCATTTCGCTACCCTTAGGGGTGGATTTCATCTTTCAAATTCAAATGGGACCCAAACTCGAAGTACACCCTATCCACTGAAAAAAGAATTATCGGAATCGGACGCCTTAGTAAAAAGTTATGCGTGATCATACATAAAAAATATGATGGAAAAACATAAAATATACGAGTCGAATAGAGAACCTCCTCCTTTTTGGTTTCGTCGGTTAAAAATGATGTTCTCCTAGTAATTCTTTTTTTATTATTACTCATATACAGGATGTTAGTGAAAGTGCGACGAACTTCAGGGGGTGATTCTGCATGAAAAAATAATGACAGTTCGCTATATAACTTTTGTCCGCAAATGCTTCGTTTTCCGAGATACGGGGTGTTAAAGTTTTTCTTAAAAACTGACTATTTATTTATTGCTCTGAAACCGGTCGAGATATGGAAATGAAATTTGGTTAGTTTTAAGAAGTAGTTATTGCGCACTTTTTGACATGCAATTAAGAATTTTATGTTCTTCATTGGCGCGCATACGGGTAATGATCTCAATTATAAAAAAATAGTACGCCACTGAGATATTTCGAATTGAAAATAATTTTGGTATTCCTCGTTCAATTTGTGACAAAAAAAAGTTCCTGCCTTTTTTTCGTATGGGGCGCCGTTTTTATTCAAAAAAATAAAACATCTTAACGCGTACTTTTCATTTCTTCAATACATCTATCTAATACAATAACGTTGAACCAGAACAATAACAGAAAATAACACTAATAAATAAATAGTCGCAAAGCTACAACAAATGTTCAAAATGACCTCCCTCAGACGTGATACAAGATTCAACTCTTCGCCTCATTGATTGTCGCATTCGCGCAAATATTCCTGGTGTATTTCTTATTGTCTCACAGCCGGCTATAATTCGATTCCTCAAGTCTTCAACATTTTCGACGGGAGTGAAATGAACTAATGACTTAAGAAAAGCACAAATGAAAAAATCTGGAGGATTTAAATCCGGAAATCGGGCAGGCCAATGTTCCGTACCTACCCTACCTATCCAACGATTTGGATAAACTGTATCTAAGTGTGTTGACGCCAAGTTTAACCCAGTGCCTACGCTTATGTTGTGTGAGGATAGGAAATAAATATAGATTAGAGATATTATTCTTGTCGTCTCAGATTTGAAGAAAAATTAGTTTAATACACGAATATATACAATACAGTCCCTTATTGAAGTAACAAAGTGATTACGTACAATAATGCTTAAATGGACTGGTGCATCATCATGGATGAACCAGAAGTGTTGTCTCAGCTGTAGAGGAATTTCTTCAAGAAGCACAGGTAACGCTTCCTGTAAGACTCAAGGTTAGAGTCGCCTGTTAGTCGTTGTGGGAGGAAATATGAACCGATTAAATGATCATCAAGTACCCCAAGCCATGCATTTACTGAAAACTGATGCTGAAAATTAGGTTCAAAGATTCCATGTAGATTTTCCTCAGCCCATAAGGATTATTATGGAAATTTCGTATACACTGTCCAAAATTAGCGTCGTCAGTAAACAAAACGCCATTTAGAAAATTAGGAATTTGAGCGATTTGATGAAGAATCCAATGGCAAAAAACTAGGCGCGGAAAAAAGTCTCTAGCTAGTAGAACTTGCACACTTTGAATATGAAACGGATACAATTGCTGTTCTTTAAGAATTTTAAATACAGTGAAGTTGCTTACATTCATTATGTTGGCCATTTTTCGAGTACTTGTTTCAGGTGACTCCGCAATTAACTCGAGAACTGCTTCTTCTAGTTGCACAGTTCGTACTTCTCGAGGGCGCCCGCAGTCAGCCGTTTGTTTCTTAAATGTACCATTTTCGTTGAAACGTTGGTGAAGACGAGCAAATATTGTGTGATGGGGTACCCTACGTCCTGGATACAACTCAGCATACCATCGTCGAGCTTGCCGACCATTTCCATATTACTTCGACCATAGACAAAATGCATGTCTGACAATTCCGCATTTGTATAATTTTCCATTCTTTTCGATGAAAGAAAAATTAATTACTCATTATCATTAATGTTATAAGCTAAAAGCTTGAGAATGAAGAAGAAGAAACGCTAATTTGACATTTCGTTGAAATATTCGTATTTAACAGAATGTTGACGGTAGCCTACTAGCATCGCTAGTAATAATGTATTAAAGTAATGAAAAATACGCGTTGAGATGTTTTATTTTTTTGCATAAAAACGGCGCCCCATACGAAAAAAAGTCAAAAGAAATTTTTTGTCACAAATTGAACGAGGAATTAAAAAATTTGAAATATCTGTGGCGTATCATTTTTTTCTTTAAAAAAATAGTGATCATTACCCGTATGCGCGCCAATGATGAACATAAAATTCTCAATTGCATGTAAAAAAATGCGCAATAACTACCTCTTAAAACTTACCAAATTCCATTTGCATATCTCGACCGGTCTCAGAGCAATAAATAAATAGTCAGTTTTTAAGAAAAATTTTAACACCCCGTATCTCGGAAAACGAAGCATTTGCGGACAGAAGTTATATAGCGAACTGTCATTATGTTTTCATGCAGAATCACCCCCTGAAGTTTGTCGCACTTATTCACTAACACCCTGTATATCGTGAAACGCTCCTAGAACAAAATTTGAAGAAACTATTCGACATTTTCACACACAACGGTTATCCCAAACATATTTAAAAAAAAACTAATATACAGGTCCAACATTTACGATGGACCAACTGAAGAGTCTAATATAATTTTCAAATACAAAAAATTTTACAATTTATCACAAAATATAATAACTATTTTCAAAAAAATTTTTGGAATCTCCATGGAAAGCTGATTTGAAAAATATATCACACATGAGGTTTGTATACAGTGCGTCCGTTAAATTAAGTGCTTTCGTAAAGTAGTGGATAAATTAAAGGAATAATTTTTGGGCAGTTTTTCAAATTTAATTAATACTTACAGAATGATTCGTATAGAAGAAATGACGTCATCGGCATTTTTCTAATTGTAACTGCCTTTTTCATTACGGAATGTGAAAAGGTGATCATGAGTATGGGGGAAATGAAAATAAAATAAGAAAAACTATTTTGAAATATGAATTCACTAAATTTAGTGGCAATGATAGCTTCAAACAACGATGCAAATTAATTGTTCAAATTGTGCACCAATTTGCTTTCTGACTATTTCCATCACTTGACAGTACCATATCTACCAGAATTTTGTTTTTATTGCTTAATAGTTTTTGTGAAGTTATTCCTTTACAGAAGAACATATCTTATCCTTTGTCGATACATTATTGAGTAGTAACGTTGTCATTTCAAGGAAAATGATTGAATTAAATGAACGAGAAAGAATTGAAATTATTTGCATGATAGGATTTGGAGACAGAATGCGCACTCAAGAGAAGTAGTTGAATTATTTAATGCAGCTCATCCTGATCGGCAACCTATTGACCAAAGCATGGTGAGCAAAGTTGAGTCAAAATACCGTGAATTTAGGCATGTCCGCGATCTTCCTAAATCTGGTCGATCCTCTCCACCAGAAGACGATCAGCTTAATGTTGTGCATGAAAATCATCATACAACACTCAACCAATTGGCTTCTGATTTCAATATGGCAGCGTCTACAGTCCACAAAATTCTGACAAAAGCAAAGCACCATCCTTATAAGGTACGCCTCATCCATGAGCTGCATGAAGACGACTTTGATCGGCGAAATCAATTCTGCGAACAACTGCAGTAGCTATGCAATAATGATGATTTTCTTTTACTTTTTCTTTTACTTTCACTTTTATACTTTCACTTTCACACTTTTACTTTTACACTTTTACTTTTACACTTTTACTTTACACTTTTACTTTCACACTTTTACTTTCACACTTTTACTTTCACACTTTTACTTTCACACTTTTACTTTCACACTATTACTTTCACACTTTTACTTTCACACTTTTACTTTCACACTTTTACTTTCACACTTTTACTTTCAACTTTTACTTTCACACTTTTACTTTCACACTTTTACTTTCACACTTTTACTTTCACACTTTTACTTTCACACTTTTACTTTCACACTTTTACTTTCACTTTCACTTTCACACTTTACTTTCACACTTTCACTTTCACACTTTCACTTTCACACTTTCACTTTCACTTTCCACTTTCACTTTCACTTTCACTTTCACACTTTCACTTTCACACTTTCACTTTCACACTTTCACTTTCACACTTTCAT